>CM038224.1:7210780-7360721 GCA_021442155.1 Cymbidium sinense
GTAAATCTGGGACTCTTGTAGACTAAGAGCTCCTTAGACTTGAACATTTAGTGATTAGGTGAACACTTAACCATAGCCTAGAGACTTGGAAGGGTTAGCCATAGGAAAAGGTTATGCCTTAGGGATTTAGAAGACTTGCCTATAACCTTAAATCCAATCTTGCTTCCTTCTCCCAAACCAAATCTCACAATTCAAATCTAAGATCATAAATCAATCCTAAATCAAATGATTGAAACTCATGATTAAATTCAAATTCTACATCCCTTCCTAAGCTTTGATTTTATCTTATGGACTTAGCCTTAACCAAATTCAAATCAACCCAATTCAATTGATTTTCTCAAATATCAAATTCAATCTCAAATCAAATCCAAACCCAAATTCCAAATCAAATCCAACTCCAAATGATTGAAACCCATGATTAAATTCAAACTCCAAATCCTTCCTAAGCCATATGAACCACCTTCATATGCTTAGCCAAAACTCCCTTCAAACCAAATCAAATTTGATCAATTTATTTATAAATCAATCATTCCTTCATTTATATTCACAAATATAAATGAAATCTAAATTCAAACCATCCAAATCAAATTTAACTAAATCAAAATAAATCAAGACCTTTCTTAAGCCATATGGACCCACCTCCATAAGCTTAAGCAAATCTCATCCAAATCAACCCAAACTCAAATGATTTTTTATAAATCAATAATTACTTCATTTATATTCATAAATATAAATGAAATTTAAATCATTCTAATCAAATCAAACTAAATGAAACCAAATCAATTCCTTGCTTAAGCCCTTTTGACCTACATCCCTCAACTTAGTCAAATTTGCTTCTAATCACTCAACAAGTGATTTTCTCATGAATCATTTATCATCATTTATATTCACAAATATAAATGAAATATAAATTCAAGTGGCCAAAACCTAACCCAAATCAAACCAAATTCCCAATTTTATCCTTTTTTTGGCTAAATGATAACCAAACCAATTCAAAACCCATGACTCAATCATTCCCTCAATTATTGTTCCAAATATAAACACTATGATTATCAAACCAAACCCAAGTCAAGCTCATGTTGACCCATTTTGACTTAAAATTATCAATGAACCAAAATTAATTAGATTCTAAACCAATTATAATTAGATTTATATTTTTATCATAAATCTATATGTGAGCTCAACTAAACTTAAAATGGGCCAAAACCTAACCAATTGACCCATTTAAGTCGACTTGACCCAAAATGACCTAAAGATCCTTTTTGAGCCAAGCCAAATTGGATTGAACTAAGCCCTTTCAAACCTCATATCATGATCAACAATCATCCTAGGGTGATCAACTACCTTGAATTGGGTCAAACCAACTCAACTTGGTCCTTTGACCAAGTCAACCTTTAGCCCAAATGAAATCCAAACTAGCCAAAATCCACCATAAACCAAATTGATTAAGACCATTGACTCAAACCCACTCATGATCAATGATTGAACATGACCAAACCATCGATTGAGCCAAACCAAGTTCAATTGGCCATTTGACCTAAGTTGACCTAAATTGGCCTGAAAAGCCAAAATGGGCTAAATCATGATTTGATCCAAATTGATTACAACCAATGGCTCAAGTTCATTCCCAAATCACTTATTGAACTTGACCAAAGCCATGATTGAGCCCAATTTGATCAATTGGTTAGCCAACCTAGCCCAAATTGACCCTTTAGGGTCAAATTGGTCAAAATTAAATTAAACCCAAACTAAATCAAACCAAAGCCTACAATCATTTCAATCAATCAATTGAACTTGACTCAACACCTAACCAAATTTGGTCAAATTAAAATTGGTCAACTTGACTTATTTGACCCATTTGAATCCAAATGAGCCAAAATCAAACCTAAGCCAAATTAATCAAAACCACTTGAACCAAAACTCTTTAAATGATCATTTGAACTAACCCAAGCCTTGGTTTTTACCCAATTTGACCAATTGGTCAACCCAACCCAATAACCTAAAAATGAACCCATTTTGACCAAATGAAGCCAAACCACCCCAAACCAACCTATGGAACCTTGGTGGTTGACCTAAACCAAACCCATTGTTAGCCAGCCCAAGTCTAAGTGGTATCCAATCTAAGGGAATTGACAAATGTGTAAAGCTCTTTAAATAGGATTCTTGCCATAAGTGGCAAAGTCCACTTTGCCTTTCCCATAGCAACCCTCCACTTGCCAAATGAAGCATTCTAAGACACACCCACCCTACACACCTAGCACTTTCCATGGACCATAGATAATCTTTCCTTTCTCTCCTCTCATGGCTGAACCAAGCATGGACACAAGAGAGAAGCAATCATCCAAGCTTGTCCAAATCTTCCCTTGGGTAGTCTGACATGGCTTTGACCACTCATGGTGAGCCACTTGGCAGTGATGGCGATGACTCAATAGCTTGCGGTGATCGGTTGAATTTCTAAAGCGATCCGTTTGTCCATCAAGCTCAATTTTGGGTATACTCCACCAATTCGAGAATTCAATTCATAGAAACTTCCCTAAGCCTTTTCGAATCCTGAGACTTCCCAAGAGCCTCCTCAAGCTTCCTCGATCAGCCTTTTCTCCTCCCAGAGTAAAGCCAAAATAGGACAAGCTTCTCCCATGCAATACTCCTTCTCCACTCAACCAAATCTCAATTCCTCGCACCCACGCCATTCTCATCCTTCATCAAAGCCAACTGAATCATCCCTAAGCCTTCCCGACCACTGGAGACTAGAGTTCAATCAAAGTCGAGACTCCTATGTGTGTGGCTTGGTCAACCAAGAGCTCTACACCAAATCAAGGCTCGTGCGGCTCGGCTTTCCTCTCAACCATCTGAAGCTTCCTTAGTCATTCAAATGACTCGACATTTACTTTGGTGAGGTAATTTTGCCAAGCTCCCTAGTGAAAATTGTTGGGTTTTTATGAAGTGAATGTGCATTTTAGTGAATCTTAGCCATTGGATGTGTGCGTCTCCCTTCCTCGAAGGTTTGAGATGATTTTGGAGGCAATCTGAGCTCGAATCAAATGGGGAAAGACGGACGACATCACTCTTTCACCACTCACGAATGAGGAAGATCATGGGCCATCCATTCTACATGATGATGGCGTGATCAAATTTCATGTTAGATCCCGATTTCCTTAGGTGGATCGAATCACGACCATCCGATCTTAGATTGAATGGTCCATGGGGATAGCGGGCCCACTGCAATCTGAGTCAGTGATGGATGTGACAACTTAAGTGGCCAATCCCATCATTCCATGTGGAAAGTGCATCACGTCAGATGCCACGTGGTCCGATGGGATAAGGCTTTAATTAGACTTAAGTAATCTATTTTTAAGCCTAAAACTTCCAAAAATCATAACTAATCTTAGAACAAATCTAAAAAATACAAATGAGGGCTCATTTTGAAGATATTTGAGTGTCAAATCAATTAAAATTATGATTAATTAATTTATAATAGTAATTTTTTTAATTAAGGTTTAATTAAAAATTTAATTAATTTGATTACTCTTTGATTAGTTGTCCAATTAATTTCAATTTTTCTAATGATATTTAGGGGGATGACCTCTACCTCCTCTATTTTTCTTAGAATTTATTGGATAATTAATTAGGAAAATAAATGGATTAAGTGTTAATTACTCTCCAACCTTACTTAGTGATAATTAAGCAAATTAATAGAATTAATAATTAATTAATTTCATTATCCTCTATTAATATTGGGAAGTCTTAGGGAAGTGGTTTGGGTTCATTCCTATAATTTCATTAAGTCTTTTCATTTGTTTCAAGTTAATTAAAAAAAAGCTTAAATAATTAATTAACCATTCAATTAACTAATTAAAATAAGAGAGAACCAAATTATTTTAGAGCCTAATTGAGTGTTTGAAATGACTTAGGGATTAGGATTGAGGCCTCTTCTTGATCCCTTTCCCTAAGTTAGTTTCACCATTCTAATTAAAATATAATCAAAGAATTTAATCAATTAATCAAAAGCTTAATGAAATTAATTTAAAATCCATTCATTTACAACCTAACTTTATTTAATAAATCTTGGATAGCTCTTTGGATGTTCAATAACCTAAAGAGAGAGCTAATAAAATTATGGATAGCTCACATGTGTGAGAAAATAATAAAAGTAATTAAGTGAGCTCCTTAAGCTTAATTAATTATGAGCCAATTGTATTAGGCATCTTTCATTTCTTAGGAGCATTATTAATTTACTTTTATGTGGTTGCATCTCATATTGGCTCATTATTTATTATTAGCTTAAGGTGATGTAGGAAGGGTTAATTAATGGACTTAATTTATACTTCAATCTAATTAAGACATAAATCAACCTAATTGATCTTCATTAAATCAAATTAACTCACACATGGGGATGGAATTAGGATTAGCAAACTTTTTTCACATTCCTTAACTCAAACCAAAAATAAAGATAAAAAATAGCTTTAAGAAACTTTGGTTCATCTTAAATGAGTTTGTTTAGTATGATTGTCCTTAGGACTTAGTTGGATTGACTAAAATCACATATTGTGTTATTTTATTTCCTTCCATTCATGCTAAAAAATATTGTATGCCACTTGTACTCATGCATTCATGTCTTTCAAATTAATCAAATAAAAAAATGATTTCCTTTGTATGTGTTGGCTTAATTAAAAATATGTGCGGCTAGTATCATTATTAAATCTCAAATATATTTTCAAAAGTTTATTAATGAATTAATATACATATATATTGTAACTTTAGTTATATATACATAGGAAATGCAAGTGAATATAAATTTAGTGTATGAAATAAAGTCTCTTCCTTACATTCATGTGTTGATTTGTATAAGTAGAAATGTTAGAGGGTATATTAGTCTGGGCATCCTAGGGACGCGCGACTTTAAGTAGCCCTAAGGAGGCTCCTACCTCGTTCCCTTGGTGCGAAATAATGGTGACATACCTATTTAATTTCAATCTTATGCATTTGGACATCAGAATCTAGATATAGCTTTAATTCATTAACACAAAATAGATCAATCAAATCAAAAATACAATTTTTGCATGACTTTCTATTCTTGTAGTTGTTTATACATCCATATGTATCTAAGGATAGCAGGTATATTAGTTTGGACATCTAGGGATGCATGGCTTTAAGTTGCCCTAAGGAGGTTCCTACTTTGCTCCCTTGGTGTAGAATAATTGTGACGTACTTGCTCAAAACTTTTATACATATAATGTGTACTTAGATAATGAATGAAAACCCCTTTTTTCTATTAAAAAAAGACATGCATTCATACTTTGTTTAATTTATTGAGTTGATTAGTCATGTGATTTAAGGTTCTTTCCTTATGCTTTTGCATAAGAATTTAGATAGAGCTTTAAATTAATATAACAAAATCATTCAACTAAATGAAATATTAATTCCAAATACATTTACTCACATTCATCATTTAAGTGTGTTAATATATAAATTATATGTATAGCCATGCTTAGGATTTAATCATATGCATGAAATGCATAATGGAATGAAATGAACAAACATGTGTTCTGTGATAGTAATTCATTCCAACTAATCTTAAGATGCCTTTCTTATTGAATGAGTTTATTTAAAGTGAACCTAAACTTAGGACTAATTAAAACATGCAATAAGTCATTCACTAAAGGGAATTGATTAATTAACTTGCTTTAGATGTGACTTAAGGTAGGGATAAAAGAGAGAGAACCTTTCTTTCTTTCTCTTCATAACACTTAGTTATTGAGTGTAGGTTAAGTGAAATAAAAGAAAATATTAAGTAAAATTTGCAAATTAATTAAACCATTTAAAGTGAAACAACCCTTCATAATTAAATGTCCTTCATACTTAGAAAATCTTAACTCTAAAGCTAGTAGGACATACCACACAAGCCCTAACACACACATTAGATTATGTCACCACTTCTAGCTTTATGTTAGGGCAGTGTATGATTTAATGTATGCTTGTTTTGTGATGTACTATTATAGACTGGATGTTAGGGTGTATATTTAGTAGACCAGATGTTAGGTGTGATTACTCTAATCATATATTTTGTAGGAGATTATGCTTAAGGGACACTTAAAATAAATATAAATGCTCTCTTTTATAGGTTGCTTAACTCCTAAGCATAATCTATATTAGGACAGGTGGACTTGGTTATCCAAGTGCAGAGCGCTAAGTCCAACTTATTCATATAACTGCTTGGGTTGTATGGTGGTTTAGCTAATACTTGTTTTACATGTGTAGTTAGATTTCTTTTTCATTCTTCTAATAAAATTGTGCATAAAGAATTTGGTTAAGTAATATGGGCGTTAAGGATGAACATTGTCTAGAGGGTTTGATCATGGGGTGCCATGTGATGCCTACAAGCCACCAAATCAAATGGAGCAAATCAAATGAAGAAATGGAGAGAGAGCATGAAAACTTGAGGATCCTCATAACACTTATCATTTTGTAATTTATAATTATTCTTTTACATTATCGGTTGTATAAGGGTCAAACTTCTACCTATATTTTTCTTTTTTGGTTGTATGGCATTAAACGCTTTCACAATTATTAAATGTTTGATGATTTGTTTACATTATTCGATAGAAATGACATGTTTTTTTAGTTTCTTTATGTATGATAATTTAATGTGGTCGGATCCGTTTTAGGCTATCGTGAAAAAAAATTTTCTACCCCAACTATAACTCATAACTAAATTTTCTAAAATAACTCATAATCTCACATAAAGCTTAGGTACTAAATCAAGATAATAAAATATTTAGCAACCCTTAGCTGGATGTTGTATGTTTAATATCATGCATGTCATTTTATTTCACTCTTGCAAAGAGGGTTTCCATCTTTTCCATAAAGTGAAAAGGCTTGATCTTTGAGATCCTATGATGGAAAACACCTATTTCTCTTTTGATTTAGCCAATAACCCATTTCATCATACATTTAAACATATAAAATCTTATGGCCTGTGTCAAAAATAAAGAGTCAAAATCAAATAACCCAACTAAGTCATTATTCATACCACTCATGTTCTAGTCTCTTAGGGAGTGGGTTTAAGGACTTTAGTTTTCTTTCTAAATAATAACATCCTAACCATCATGTAAAACATATGACTTGACCACGTGATTTTAAAATGTAGGAATAGTTAGCTGGCTGCCACTCCAAGCGGCTATAAGTCTAGCAGTCGGGTGGTTTATCCTTTCTTATGAAGGTAAACAATATACCCACTTTCTCCTTAGATATAGGTTGTGCTTTGGCCCTCACTAAAGCTCCCTAGATTTAGGATCCAAGATTATTATTTTTCTTTGGAGCTACAAGCATAAACCCTCACCTCTTAGGTATTTCCACGATCTTGTATTGTGGAATTATAAGTCTTAGATTTCTAATAAAATTTAACTCAATTATATAATTCTCCTCAATTTCAAACATATAAAGCCCAACCATAAGATAGTTTGGGATGCTCACTAATCTTCCTAGTATCATGACCATCCCTAACTCATCTCCTTCTAGCTTTGACAATAAATATCTTCATTCAATCTATCCCATTTGATCTTCCAAATATAACCAATTTATTGATAGTTCTATCTTTGAATTCTTTGGAGACAATAATTGCCTACTTTCATCGAGAGTATTCCTAAGGATCTAATTAACTATGGGGCCTTTCCCCCATAGAAAACTTTAGAACTTGATTTAAATAAACCCTACTTTATTCATCCATGTAAAATAGGAGAAAATCTTTGGTACATTCGAAGGCCCATCATGCCATAGGCATCCTTATTAGGTGATTAGGTCCATTATAGGGTAGCTATTTCTATCTTTTGAGATAGTGCACTATTCCTTGATGTCATACCCGATCACTTAAAATATAAATCAAACTTAAAGCCTATGGTGACAACCTAGATTATGCTAATAGACCCCACTAAAACCCAACTATCCCATTTAAGTTAGATGAGTCCAGCCACTTATAAATTCAATCAAACTGAACATGATACTAAATGAAATAAATTTGAACTATAATCTAAATTCAATTCCTTAGATAGGCTAATTAAGTTGGTCAACCCAATTAATATGTTTAAGCCTAATTTAACCCAAATTCAAATAAAATCAAATTATATCAAAATTGAATCAAATGGAACCACCCATCCAAAGACTAAAAACTATTATTCAAACTCAATTAAGCATGAAACTAAATCCAATTAAGTTTCAAAGTGGCTAATTGGGTAATTTAACCTAGGTTGACCTAAGTAGGTCCCACCAAACAAAAAGTTGACCTATCAAATTTTAGTCAAATTGAGCCACCTTAAGAGCTCAAAATCATCACATAAATTTAATTAAACACAAAGCTAAACTAATTTAATTAAGGCTTAAATTGCTAATAGGCCCACTTAAATCAAGTAGGCCCAAATAGACCTAATTGAGCTAAATTCAAAATAAATTGAAATTAAACTAAATTAAGCACCAATCATTTTAAGCACATAATTTGACATAACTCAACTCTTCCCTAGGTCCTATTTGACTCGGTGTTTATTTTTGAATTTCATATATGGACACCATGCATATGAAGGGATACTTATTAGGTGGTATAAAATTAAGGTATGGCGTACTATCTTGAATGATAGGGACATCACTCTTTAATGGACCTAATCACCTAATGAGGACTCCTAATGCATGATGGGTCTTCGAATATACCAAAGATTTTTTTTCCTACTTCACATAGATGAATAAGCAGGGTTTATTTAAGCTGGGTTCTAAAGTTTCTTATGGGGGCAAGCCCCCATAGTTAATTACATCCTAAGAATCTGAATTCTCTAAAAATTCACTCAATTAAAGTAGGTAATTATTATTTCTAATGATTTCAAGGGTAAGACTATTAATAAATGAGTTATATAATTGGACAATCAATTAGGAAAGATCAAAAGGAGAGATTTATTATCAAAGCCAAAGGAAAAAAAAAAGTATGGAATGCTCATGATACTAGGAAACCTAGTGAACATTCCAATCTATCCTATGGTTGAGCTTTATATGTTTGAAATTGAAGATAATTATTTATTTGAATTGAGTTTTATTAGACTGCTAGGGCTTATAATCAAACAATACAAGATTGTGGAAAGCCTAAGAGGTGAGAATTTATTCTTATAGCCTAAAGGAAACAACCACCTCGAATCCTAAATCTAGCAAGCTTTGGCATAAGCCAAAGCATGACCTAAAATCTAAGAGAAAATGGGTATATAATTTATCTCCATAAGAGAGTATAAATCACTCGATTGTTGGACTTATAATTGCCTGGAGTGGCAGCCAGCTAACTTCTCATATACATTAAAACTATATAGGCAAGTCATATGATTTCATAAGATAGTTGGGTTATTATTATTTGGAAAGAAACTAAAGTCCTTAAACCCACTCCCTAAAGACTAGGGCATGAGTGGTATGAGCAATGACTTAGCTAATGCAAATCTTTCAATTTTTATTTAATTTTTGACTCTTCATTTTGATAAAGGTCATAGGATTTTTGTATGCCTAAATGCATGTTGAAATGAGTTATGGGCCAAATCATAAAGAAAGAGGTGTTTTTCGCCATAAAGGAGACCCTCGAAAGTTAAGTCTTCCCCTATCGTGCAAGGATGGAAACCCTCTCTTAGCAAGAGTGAGATAATATGGATGCATGATGTTAAACATACAACATTCAGCTAAGGATTTGCTAAATCTTTTAGTTATCTTGATTTAACACCTAGGATTTATGTGAGATTATGAGTTGTTTAAAACTTTAATTATGAGTTATAGTTTGGTAAGAGATTTATTTTTTTCTAAGAGCCAAGTCGGATCCAGGCCACACATTAAATCATCATTAATTTAAGAAACTATAAAGAGGCATGCCATTTCTATTGCAAAATGTTAAACAAGACATCAATCAACTTTATAAATTTAACACAAAAGAATAAAATGTCAACGTTAACCATACAATCTAAAAAAGAGATGGGTAGCCAAGCTCTACCCTTACACAACCCAATAAATGAAATAATAATACAAATTATAAATGATGAGTGTTATTGGGGTGGTCTTCAAATTTTCATGTCTTAATATCCTCTCCATTCTTCATTTAATTTGCTTCTTTTGATTTGGTAGGCTTCAAGGCATCACTTGACCATAATTAAACCTTTTGGCCAATGTTCATCCTTAAACCCCATAGCACTAATCCTAATTCCTAATACAAAATTACATTAAAAATAAGAAAAATAAATCTAACCTCACTATAAAATAAGTGTTAAAACACACCATACAATCCAAGCTTATATGTATAATTTGGACTTAGCACCATGCACATGGATAAACAAGCCCACGGCTTAATTTGGATTATGCTTAGGTTAAACAACGTAAAGAGCACATTTATATTTATTGTAAGAACCCCTTAAGCATAATCAACTGCATAAATTATGATTAGGTTAATCATGGCCTAACATCCAGTCTATGAAATATACACCTTAACATCTAGTCTAAAATAATACATCACCAAACCAAACATACATCACTTCATACACTGCCTTAACATAAAGCTAGAAGTGATGACTTAATTCTAAAGTGTGTGTATTAAGGGTTCTGTGGTATGCCTTAACTAAGGTTTTTTATGATTTTATAATCATGAGAGGATGTTTAATCTTGAGGAGTTGACTTCACTTTAAATGGTTTAGTTAATTTGATGAAGGATTCTTGTAGCTAACCCCACTTAGTGGGATAAAGACTTATTGTTGTTGTTATTGTGTTTTCTTTTATTTCATTTGACTTATGCTTAACAACTAAGTATTATAAAAATAAAAAAAGAAAGAATTAGTCTCCTTCATCCCTACCTTAATTCATTTCTAAAGCATATTAATTAAACTTAGTTCTCTTTGGTTAATGGATTATTATATGTTTTAATTAATCTTAGGTTTAAGTTCACTTTAAATAATCTCATTCAACAAGAAAGACATCTTAAAATTAATTAGAATTAATTACTATCACATGCACATGTTCATTCATTTCTTTCCATCTTATGTAACATGTACATGATTAAGTCCACAAGTACACATATAATATGTTTTAGCACACTTAAATGATGGATAATAATATGTATGTTTAGAGTTTATAGTTTCCTTTTGATTGAATTATTTTATCATATTAATTTGAAGCTTTATCTAGATTCTTATAAAAAAATACATAGAGATGAAATTAAAGTATGTGTCATTGTTAACTAGAAGGTAAGTGTCGATGACCTCGGCTAACTAAAGCCTCATATTCTTGAGATGTCTAAACTATATACCCACTTGCATTAAAACATATATAAATTTGCATACATGAATATAAGAAAAAGAGCTCCAACCACATGATTAATTAATTCAACAACTTAATCATTCATGAATGCATGATTTTTGATAAAAGAAAGAGGGGTTATAGTTCCATAATTAAATATGCATAAACATGTATAAGACATAAGCTAGTACATGCCATTAACCGGAAGTGAGGTAATCAAATAACCTCCAGGGCTACTTAAAACCTTATATTCTCGGATGTATAGATTAAATATTTACTTTTCTTAAATACATATGGATTTTACATAAATAAAGAAAGGAAAACCATGCAAAAGTTGTATTTTTATTTGATTGAAATATTTATGCATATAGAGTGAAGTCTTATCCAAATTCAAGTATTAAGATACATAATAATGAAATCAAATGGAAGATGTGCTATTGTTAAACTAAGTGAGGTAATCAAATGACCTCCTTGGGGCTAAGTAAAGCCTCATATTCCCGGATGTCTCTATATACCCATTAACATTCTTTTACATCAATACATGAATGAAAGAAAAGAAAACTTTTAGACATTTAAGCTATAATCACATACATCTCCTATGTATTTATAACTAGCATTCATAGAATATATAATCATTCATTTATAAGTTTTGGAAAATAGATTTGGATTTATAATGATAATAGCCACACACATATTAATTTAAATTAACACATGCAAGCTTGACATAAATGAAATCAATTGATTTAATTAATATTTGGAAAAGATGAATGCATGATCACAAGTGGCATATAATATTTAATATGATTAAAAATAAATAAAGAGACATAAGTATATAATTTCATTCAATCCAACTAATTTTTAAGGATAATCATATTAAATAGGCTTATTTAAAATAAACCAAATCTTTTTAGTGTCAATTTTACTTCCATATTTGATTTGATTTAGGAAATGTGAGTGGAAAATTTGCTAATTCCTAATCTCATTCCCATATGTGTGAGTTAATTTAATTTAATAAGAAGTAATTAAGTTGACTTTATAGATTGATGAAATTGATATATGAATTAAATAAATTAATTAACTCTTACCTAAGTTACATTAAGGTAATTAATCAAAAGATTATGAGCTAATATAATATGCAAATGAATTGAAAAGTAAATTGCATTGCTCCTATTGTGGTGTTTATTTTTGAGATGTGGGACACCATGCAGATCTTAGGGGACACTTATTGAAGTGATCGAGTATGACATTAAGGAATGGTGTATTATCTTGAAAGATAGAAATCACCACCCTATAATGGACCTAATAACCTAATAAGGACTCCTAAGGCATGATGGGTTTTGAATATACTAGAGATCTTTCCCCTACTTTACATGTAAAAGTAAAGTAGAGTTTATTTTAAGCTGGGTTCGTTAAGTTCCTTATGGAGGCAAGCTGTCATAGTTAATTAAATCCTAAGAAATGTAAATTTAAGGATACTCGATTAAAGTAGACAATTAGGGTCTCCAAAGATTTTTAAGGTTAAGACTATCAAAGGATTGGCTATTTTAGAAAATCAAATGGGATAGATCAAGGAGAAGACTTATTTTTGGAATCCAAAGGGAGAAAGTAGGAAATATTCATGATATTAAGAAGCCTAGTGAGCATTCCAATCTATCCTATAATTGGGCTTTATATTTTTGAAATTGAAGAGAGTTAATTATTTGAGTTGACATTTTATTAGAATACTAGGACTTATAATACCATAACATAAGATTGTGGAAATGCCTAAGAAGTGATAATTTATGTTTGTAGCCTGAAGAAAACAACTATCTCAGATCCTAAGTCTAGGGAGCTTTGGCGAGGGCCAAAGCACGACTTAAATCTAAGGTAAAAATGGATATATGGTTTACCTCCACAAGAGAGAATAAAGCACCTCACTTTTGGACTTATTATGCCTGGTGGCCAACTAACTCCTTCTATGATTTAAATCTATGTAGGCAAGTCATATGCTTTGCAAGATGGCTAGGCTTATTTATTTAGAGAGGAAACTAAGTCCTTAAACTCACTCCCTAAGAGACTAGAGCATGAATGGTATGAAATCATGACTTAATCTAATGAAAATTTTATTAAATTTATCTAATTCTTTTGGACTCTTTATTTTGACACAGGCTATGAAATTTTGTATGCCTAAATGCATGAGAACTTAATTATGGGCCAAATTAAGAGAGAAATGGGTGTTCTTCCATCAAAGGCTCTCATAGGTTAGGCCTTCATTCTCTAACATAGATGGAAGCCCCCTCTTAATAAGAGTGGAACAATATGATATGCATGATATTATACATTCATTCATCCAGCTAAGAGGGTTGCTAAAAATTTTATTGTATTGATTTAATTCTTAGCTTTTATGAGAGGTTATGAGCTATTTTAAATTTTAATTATGAGTTGTTAGTAGGGTAGAAAAATTAATTTCATCCTAAGAGCCTACCGCATCCAGGCCACACATTCAAACATCAAACATAAAAAAAAATTAAGAAAAGCATGCAACTCTAGTGTGAAATCTAAACATAACATCAAATAATTTTATAGACTATCATAAAAAAATAAAGGTTGATGCGGTCAGGTTCTATCATACACCTCGAAAAGAAAAAAAAATATGGGTAACCGAGTTATACCCTTATACAACCTAGATTACAAAAATAATATATACTATGGGGGTCTTCTTTTCATCATTTCTTCCTTCTCTTCCTTTTGATTTGATTTGCTCCAAATGCATCACAGGGCACCCCAGGGACTAAGCCTTCTAGCCACTGCTCATCCTAATCCCCCATAACATTAATCCTAATTTCTAATATAAAATTACATTAAAAATAGGAAAAGTAAATCTATCTACACCTATAAAATAAATGTTAGCTAAACACACCATACAACCCAGATAATTATATGAATAATTTGGACTTATCACTCACATGGGTAACCAACCCTGTCCTAACATGGGTCATGTTTAGGGGCTAAAGCAACAAAAAAACATTTATATTTTTATTATGGCCCCTTAAGCACAACCCCTACAATATGATTTAAATAATACGCTAACATCCAATCAATGAAACATACACCCTAACATCCAGTCTAAAATATCACATCACAAAATAAAACACAATATCATACATACAATCAATACATTGACCTAGCCTAGCTCTAAAGTCGGTGACCTAGTATTATAGTGTGTGAGAAGAAGGCTTGTGAAGCAAGACTTTATTAGGCTTCTTTAGTTTAAGTTTCAATTTGAAGTATGAATTTTTTTTAAATTTTACCTTTGGGTGATTTCAATTTAAATGATTTAATTATTTACTTTTCATTTTTACTTCACTTTTATTTAGTTAAAGTGATGTTTAAGTTTTCAAGAATGAAGAGTAGAATGAATTCCATTTGTAGATAGAACTCACCCCATTCTACATCCTAACAGAAGTCTAACTAAGGTCCTTAAGTATCATAATTAGCCCATTTAAATTTGGGTAATTCATTTGATTTGATTTAGAATTTAGAATTTGAGTTTGTTTAAGTATTTGATTGATTGATTTTGATTTTGATGTTTTGGTTTAATTACATCTTGATAATTCAATATCCTTAATATCTAATGAAGTTCAAGTTTGTTTAAATTCATGTGTCTTTGATTGATTAATTTTAGATTAGATGTTTTGATTTAATCAAATCTTGATAATTCAATATCCTTGATCTCTAATGAAGTTTAAGTTTATTTAATTTCATGTGTTTTGATCGATTAATTTTAGCTAAGATATTTTGGTTTAATTAAATCTTGATAATTCAACATCCTTTTAAATTAATATTTTATTATTTTCTTTGATTATGGTTATGTGACTTAATTTTATGCTTATTTGATTTGATTGTTGTTCATTTATTTGTAGTTTGATCGGATTAGATTAATTGAGATTTTATTTTGATTTTAATTGAGTTTGATTCTTTGTATTTGGATTTTTTTTAATCTCATCCATTTGTCATGTTTATCAAAGTTTGGTTTGTATTTTGATTTCATACATTGGATAGTTAATTAGTTTATCTTATTTAAGTAGGTTGAATGAGATTTGATTTGATTACATATTAAATTAATGAGAGTCTTTCTTAATTTAAGTTGATTTGATTTGATTTGATTTGATTTGATTAGCTTTATTAGTCTTTGGGCTTGCTTAGGTTCAATGTGATTATGTGATTAGTTTAATTAAGAAGTGTATTTATGTTAATTATAAAGGTTTGTTTAATTTTCAATTTGATTTCATATTTGTTTAGGTTAATGATGTAATTAATGACTTAATAATTTAGGTTTAATTTAGGTTTGTATTAGTACTTACTTGTATTTATGTTTGATTAAGTTTATGTTTAATATGATTAATTTGATTGACTTAATTAGCTTATTCAAGAAGTGTGATCAAATTAATTAGTAGATTAATTAAGTGTTTGATTTGAATTTGATTTTAAAAGTTAATTTGGTTCATTAAGATGATCAATTAATTCATTAAGTTTGCATTAATTAAGTGTTTATTCAGTTGGATTAGCTTAAGGGTAATCAGTTAAATTAACAAGTGTGTTTAATTTAATTATTAAATTAAATAAAGATTTATTTAATTTTTAACTTGGTTTTATATTTATTTAGATTAATGATGTAATTAATGACTCAATGAATTATGTTTAATTTAGGATTTGATTGGTATTTAATCATATTTATGTTTGATTAAGCTTAGGTTTAATGTGATTAATTTGATTAACTTAATTAGTTTACTTGAGGGGTGTGATTAATTATTAAATTAAATAAAGGTTGGTTTAATTTTTAATTTAATTTCATATTTATTTAGGTTAATGATGTAATTAATGACTTAATGATTTAAGTTTAAATTATGATTTGATTAACATTTAATTGCATTTTATGTTTGATTAAGCTTAAGTTTAATATGATTAATTTGATTGACTTAATTAGTTTATTTAAGAGGTGTGATTAAATTAATTAGTAGATTAATTAAGTGTTTGATTTGAATTAATTTTTAATGTGATTTATAAAATTAACTTGGCTCATTAAGATGATAAATTAATTCATCAAGTTTGCATTAATTAAATGTTTAATTAATTAAGTTTGATTAAGGGTAATTACTTTTTTTAAAATCATTAAATTAATCAAAGATTTATTTATTTAACTTAATTTTCACATGTGAGTGATTTGATTTAGTTAAGTGTTTTACTTAAGTTTGATTTGAATAAAGGATTATTGTTATTATTTGATTAGATTATGTGATTTAATTATTTATTTTTATTTCAATTAAACTCGATTATTCATAATGATAATTAGGTTTGATTTTCTTCATTTATTTTTTTTATTAGGTTTCATTCATGTTTAATTTAGTTGTTGGGTTTATGTATTAATGGCTATTTAATTATCTTATTCCAAATGGATGTGATTTTGTCATATGTTAATTAAGTTTACTTTAACATTATTTGGTTTAATTTGATTAATATCAAATTATTATGTTGAATTGGTTTATCAATCAATTTGATTTTTATTTTATTTAATGATTAATTAATATTTAATTTGTTTTAATTTTTTAAGTAGTTTCATATAATTAAGATTCCATACTTGATGTTGGTTTAACAAGATTAGTTTGATTTTACAATAAAGTTTCATTGATTTGTTTAATCATGAGTTTAATTTAAAAAATATAATCATTTAATAAAATATCATTAACTCAATTAGGTTCAATTATGTTTAAATTCAATTTCATTTAGGGATACATGAAGCTTTTCTGACTTAAGGTTTGATTACCAATCATTTGGGCATTACATCATTTCTGATTTTGATTTGGTATTTAAATTATTTTTAGATTATGTTTTAATTAATTCTTTAATTGATTAAACTTTAATCATAAGTGTTTGTTTGGGGTTCATTAGGATTTCAAAAATCACATTATTTTCTTAAGAGTCCTAGATGTCAACTAAAGTGATTTAGGCCATTTTGAAGTTTTTTGTAAATTTTTGAATTTTTATTTGATTTATTTTATTAAAATGGACAATCTAAATTTCAAAATTTAATTTCTCCCAATCCATAAGTCCTTTTCACTTGTCATTTTTGTGGTAGGTGTGTTTTAACTCTTATTTTAATTCCTAAAAATTTCAACTCAATCTGACTTATATTTTTAGAGTAATTAATAAAACTTTATTTTTTCCTAAAACTTAAATTAAGCTCAAACCATTTAGTGAAATTTAAAAATTTTTAGTTTTTTGGATTCATCTCGGAAAGACAAATCCAATGAGCTATTATTTGTAATTTTTTACTAAGTATTTTATTTTATGAATTTTCAAAGTTTTAGGATACTTAAATAATTTTTAAAATTAGAAAATAGGCATTTTCCCATAACGGCCTGTGGGCACTAATGGGGCGACAGATACATGGTGCCATGCAATTAGAAGCGGTGTCCTGGCATGCGGGTACCTCATGGCCTTGATTGAGCGTATGGCGCTAGGAAAATGATGTGTGGTTCGATCCACGATTGGACGGTCTAGATCCGATCCACGGGATCAAAAATCATGTGTTCCAGGGGTTGGAAGGATGCATGGTCCAATCAATGAGCCATCTGATCCACTAAACATGGGATCATATGGCTGGGCAAAATCGACAAAAAAATGCAAAAAATGTGAAAAGAGGCCTGATTGAGCTCATTTTTGGGTCGATTTTCTTCGAAAAAATTCTACTTCATATTGGGATCAAATAAAATAAATAAATGTGGGGTTTACCTAAGAGAAATTTTTAAAATCACAAGAAAATTAACACAAAAAAGTAAGAAATCCTAAGACGAGCTAAAGTTTGGCAAAATTTATCTCGCCGGGGATGGTTTCTAGCGGGGGTAAAGATCCGAGCGAACTCCAAGGTATGTGGGGAAGCTTTGGAAAGATTTTTAACTTTTTTTTTCTCCTTTTGGAATGTCATCTTCTCCACCATTCACTGTCGCCTCGCTAGAAAAGCTTCTATTTGTATTTTTGAGCTAACAAATGGCTCAAAAAGGTGGGGGATGAGTTCCTTTTTGCTTTAGGGAGCTCTTGGGGGCTGAATGGTAGTGGGAGAAAGAGATGGAGGGCTTTAGCTTGCTGTTTAATTGAGAGAGAGAGAGAGAGAGAGAGAGAGAGAGAGAGAGAGAGAGAGAGATGATAGCTTTTCTATCTACCTCCAACTCTGCATTCCCCTTTTGTTTATTTATTTACTTATTTTGAATTTTTTTTATTTTGTGTTATCATGATCACATTAATTAGAAGAAGTAGGTATTTTAATAATTTTATCTTTTTTTCACTTTCTTATTTTTTTTTCAACTTGGTGAAACCTGATTTTTATTTATTATTATGATTTAAAATTTTTTACATAATTTAATGACTTTAGTAAATAATTGAATGAAATTTTATAAGTTATGTTCATAAGATAATTTTAATTATGATTAATAATTATTGATTATAACATAGATTCATAACTTAATAAATTAATTATTTTGATTTAAGTTTGACCAAAATTTATTTGATATTTAAATTTGGTTTAATTTTTCTCTCTCTCTCTCTCTCTCTCTCTCTCTCTCTCTCTCTCTCTCTCTCTCTCTTTTGTAGTTCATTTAGATTTTAAATGGATTATGTATATTAAATTAAACTAAAATTGCATTTGATTCAAATAATTTATTAAAGTTGTGAATATTCTTTTGAGCAAAGTTGAACTTTAATTTTCATGTATTACTACTTGAGTTAAATTATCTCATGATTTGTTAGCATCGATCAATGAATTAATTTTAATTACCATTTGATTTTGAATGATTTAGATGGTTTTGATTATGATTTTAGGTGGAACTTGGAATGATGATTAAAGGATTGATTGATTTTGGGAAAATCAATTAAGTTAGGTTTGATTTGGATGAAATTTGGCTAAGTCCACGAAATTGGCTTAAGGGTTTGGATTTAGGTTTGATCATGGTTTGAAGTTGAGTTTGAGTTTGAATTTGATAAATTGATCGAAGGGTTGAATTGATCTTTGAGAAAATCAATTGATTTTGATTCGATTTAAAGGGAGTTTGGCCTAAGGTTATGAGTGTGGTTCATATAGCTTAGGAAGGGTCTTGGGATTTGAACTTGATTTTGGGTTTCAATCATTTGGATTCAAATTTGGGATATGGATTTAGAATTTGGATTTGAGTTTGAGGTTTTATTTGAGATTTGAATCAGGTTTGATTTGAGAATATGCATATGGATTGAGTTTAAATATAGGGTATGTGATTTCCTTAAGTCCAAGGCATGGCCTAATCTATGATTAACCCTTCTAAGTCTCTAGGCTTAGGTTAAGTGTTCACCTAATCACTAGAAGTATCTTATGACTAAGGAACTCTTAGTGTCTAGAAGAGTCCTAAGTCTAAAAAGAGGAGGTTGAGAGCTCACTCCAAAAGTGAGGTCAACAAAAGGACCCCAAATAGGTGTGGTGTAACTGACAAGGCACACTGCACGTATTGGCGTTGACTGAGACGATCAACAACACCTAAAAGATTGTAAGCATTAACAAAAATGATCTATATCTAAACCTGAGAGGCAGACAAAATCATGATCTTAGTGTGATGCGACTCTCTTTATGCCAAGGGCATAGAGAGGAAGAAATCTGATTGAGTACATGAACCTTCCACTTGGGAAAGCAGTTCAAGCTATCCACGGGGATAAGAATTTGAGTTGATTGTGAATATGATTAGTTTGGATGTGTATTCCAGGATAAGAATCTATAATCTAAGGATCAAGATCAAATTGATTTTAATTTGTTTTATTTTAATTGATGTGGAGGCATATCCATGAGGATATATGCTTAAATATGCTTGATTGAGTATGTGAACCTTCCACTTGGGAACGAGTTCAGCTATCCACGGGGATAAGAATTTGATTATATTTCTTTAATTTGTTTGATTAGACTCTACTAGGGAGGTTGGTTTAATTTATTTTATTATGAACCTTGTCTGTGTGCTAGACCACTAAGAAGGAGCTACTGGCCTTGGCCTCTTAGATTTATAAGTCCAAAGGGGTAGTCTACCTATCATAAGGTAGGACTATCCAACCTAAGGGGTTGCCTTTCGATGTACAACAACTATACTAGGAAGAAGGCATAGCAAACTTACATCTTCTAAAAAAGGGAAAAGTTGTTGTGGTGATAATGGACAATACATGGAACCTACCTAAGGCGACTACTAAGTGAGCGCCACTGGGGATCTTACCTCAACTCAAGAGTAGTCATGATAATTAATTTAATTTATATTGATTTAATTTGATTTAATTTATTTTAATTTGGTGTGTTATGTTGTGGACCCTGCATGCGATGGACCCAAAAGGGGCTATGTGGCCTTGACCTATCTCGATTTACAAATCCAAAGGGGTAGTCTACCAGCCACAAGATAGAACTATCCAGCCTAAGTGTTGCCTTTGATGTACAACGGTTGTACTAGAAAGAAAGCATAATAGACTTACACCTTTCAAAGTAGGGATCAGTTGTTAGGGTGATGTGCAACAAATCAATCCCAACCTAGGGTGATTATTTGAGCTGATGCTGCTGTGGACTCATATTAACTCAAATAGTTATAATTAATTTTAGATGGACCCTATCGGTGTGCAATGGATATACTAAGAAGGAGCTAATATCAGCATAGACCTATCTTAATTTACAAATTCAAAGGGATAGTCTACCACCCATTAGGTAGAACTAACCAACCTACGGGGTGCCTTTTGGTTTGCAATGGTCAAGTTAGGAAGAAAGCATGGGGACTCACATCTTTCTAAACAAGGAACCACTGGGGTGATCAGTCGCTTGTGCCATAAATCATGCGACCTGTCGCTTTGTAATGATCGTATTGGAAAGAATGCATAATAGACTTATATCTTTCAAAGTAAAGACAACCGCCAAGGTTACTCATTGGTGGCACAACAAGTTGAACCCAACCTAAGTGCAACTATTGAGAGTGTACCGGGACTTATCTCCAAAGTCGCAATTCCTATAGGAGTTTTTTGACACTATCCTAAAGATAGGATGCCTACTTGGAAAAGGGGCCTGGGACTTGAATTCTTATCCATAAGCAAATATATATTTTGTTTATTTTTTAAGTTTGTGTGGACCTGTTGGTTTGCGAGACCACATTGAGAAGGAGCTCATATTAGCTAGTCCTATCTCAGACTTACTAGATAAAGGAGAATGTGCGCATTCGCTGAATAAATTCTCCAATCATAGGGGTGGTTACTAGGAAAGGGGACTATCCAATCCAAAAAATAATTGGGGTAGTGTCTAAATGGGGTCACTAAGGACGTGATCCAAATAGAGTGACCATAGGGGAGGTGCCACTAGGGGCTTTATCCAAGACCCCGTAAAAGAAAGCCTATAAGTATTCGATGGCCGACTAAAGGAGAAAGTATGGGGACTCACATCTGTCAAGAGTGGTGTATCCACCAGGTGGGTCACCATCAGCATGGTGATAACCAACCAACCTAAGGTGTTCTTCAGTTTGAGACAATCAGTCTAGAAAGAATGCGTGTAGGCTTACATCTCTAAAGCAAATCGGATAGTCATCTTCTCGACAAGGCTATCGACTTGGGGTGACTAAATGAGGAGTCCTAAGGACTAGCTTAAAGTAGTCATGAGGAAAGGAGCCTCTAGGGGACTTATCTTAAATCTCATATATACTCAACCTAGTCAATGCATATTGGCTAGTCGAAGAAGAAAGCATGTAGCTTACATCCTCTTAAATAAAGTCAACATAGGGTAGCTTACCGGCTGCGCAGTAAGGCCTACCAAACTGACAAGGTGCTCATTGGTTTGCAATGGTTAAGTCAGAAAGCGCAGGGACTCACATCCGCCAGACAAGTGACCACTGGGGTGACACACTAGCAAGGTAGCATGTCAACCCGACTTAGAGCAGCTAATGAGTGAGTGACACAGGGGGCTTGCTCCCACATCAAAATGGCTCGAGACAAAAGATATGTGTTTGTTTGTGTTGTGAAAGAGGGAATAGAATGTTGCTTGGGTTCTCTTACACCTACCCTAAACACGTAGAATAATGGATGAAACAACACTGTAGGAGCAATTATGACTCCACCAAGAAAAGGTGCTGCTTGGGTTCTCTTACACCTAACTTAGTTGTACTAGTCAAAATAGGATGCCTCTTGGGTTCTCTTACACCTATCTTAATAGCAGAGAATTGTTTGTAGTTTGTGTTTGTGTTGTGGAGGGATAGGATGCCTCTTGGGTTCCCTTATACTCCTAAACACATCGAAGAATGAATGAAATGGTGCCACAAGGGAAATGTGACTCCAAAAAGAAAGAATGCCACTCGAGTTCTCTTACACTTAACTTAGTTATGTTAGTCGAAAGAGGATGTCTCTTAGGTTTTCTTACACCTATCCTAATAGCGGAGAATTGTGTGTAGTTTGTATTTGTGTTGATGAAGAATAGGATGTTGCTTGGGTTCTCTTACACCCATCTAATGAGAGAAATAAATATTGAGTTTTCATGTAAGTTTGAAGGAATGTTTAGATTGATGAGGAATTTTAAAGGGTGATTGTAGATTGATTTATTTTATTTTATTTTTTAGTTTTTAATTTAGACTCAATCAATGTAGATATGAAAACATAACTTCATTAAGGAATTGATTTTGATTTTTTATTATTATTTATTATTATTATTATTATTATTATTGTTTATTATTATTATTATTATTATTATTATTATTATTATTATTATTATTATTGAAATTTCTTTTGGTGTGTGCAAATGGAACAAGAACAACTAAGAGTAGTGTTCTTTCTCCAAAATCCTTGGGACCCAATCAAAATAATTGATCATCCTTAGTGAAAGAAATTCACCAAGGCTTCTCAAATATTATGCTCTAATTTGTATTTAAATGAAAGAAATTTATTATTCCAGCTACTTGAATTATTCTCCAAATTTGGAATTTGATTTTGAGTGTAATGGTTGTTGAAGTAGGGTTTGTTGACATAGAAATACAAAACACTCTCCTATTATAGTGGTTTAAACTACTTTCCATCCTTCGAAGCACCAAAGTAGGCCTTTTAATGATCAAAAACAATATCTTGATTTGGAGAGTTTTGAGATAAGCTAACTTTGAAAGAGTTTAAACCATCTATATTCAATGCTAATTGAGGTCTCTCTCTTTTTTCTTTTTTTTTTTTTGCAAGACCTTCAAGCTTCTCAATCGATGCAAAGAGTTTTATAATTTTAATTATTGATGATAAATTTTAACAAGAAGAGTTGTACCTAAATGGAGATAGCCTTAAACTAGTGGTCTAAGAATGGAGGCAATCTTGGAGGTGACATGAAATATTCTTATGCTTTTGAATGAGTATTGAAACTTATCATCCTTCAGAACTTGATCTACTTTCTTTGTCAAAGTAGTGAATGATTGACACCTACCAAAAGGATGAGAGATTAAGTATCTTAGATATGATAACCTTCCTTGAAATGATTTTAATTGTGTTGAGCCCCTCCCTTTTTTTTCTTTTTTTTTTGGAGGTTGCATCTCTAATATCACTTTAATCTTTTTTAGATCAATTTTTATTATCCTATGATGATTTACCACAAGCCCTAGAAACTTCTCACGTATCCTAATTGTGTACTTTTGGGGATTCATCTTTAGGTTGTAGTATCATAATTAATCAAAGACAACTACTTAGATCGTAAAGATGGTCTTTCTTTTCTTTGCTTTTGACCACGAGATCATTAACATAACATTCTACTTGGTGATGAATGAGTTAGTCGAAGATTTGAGTCATGGCCCGCCGGTATGTGGTGCCAGCATTTTTAAGGTTAGAAGACATGACCTTATAACATTTAATTCTGATGGAAACTCATAAATGCAAATGACTTCTCGCCCATCATTATCATTTGACCCATCCTTGAATGAGGAGACTTGATGTAAAGAGGCAATTTAGATCTTCAAAATTAACATATGTGTATTTGAATGTTCTTCCTTTTGGGAATAATGTTGAAAATCATGGTAGTATCTAATTTTAGATAAATTTAAAGAGGTGACCTCTATGTTAGATTTGATTCGGACATTTTGATAAATTTAAAGAATTTAAACCCATACTCATAAATTTGAATACGATAAAGGGTTCAAATAATTAGAACTCAATTTAGAGAGATTTTGAAGAGAATTTCTTTGGAACCTCATTTGTCAAATATTGATATTCCTGAGGACTTCAATTGCTTTTTGAAACTTACTTTTCAAATGATGGTAGATTTTATTTATTTATTTATTTTTAATTTGTATAAATTTGTATGTTAAATGAAATTGGTTAATTTTTTTAAAAAAAAATAGTTTTGATATTTATTTTTTGAAGAAGAGGTTTTATTTGATTTAATTTTGATTTTAGAAAAGGAACCTTCACTTAACAAAATTGGATATGATAAGTGGAGGTTTTTTTTTTGAAAGTGGTTTAAAATTTTTGGAGAAAAGATTTTTCTCTTTCTTTAATTTTGATTTTAAGAGAGGACCCTCATTTAACAAATTGGATTATGTTAAATGGGTTTCATAAGATTTTATTTTGAAAAGACTTTTGAAAATTTTTGTAAAAGATGTTTTTATTATACTTTGGATTTTATTGAAATTTTATTAAGCATGGGATGAACCTTACTCTAGTGGTAAAGTTCAAAATTTATGTTTGTTTTTTATTTTCCTTTATTTAGTTAATTTATTTTTTACCAATTGGGGACCCAATAAGGGTTTTAAGACCTATGTGAGGTCCTAATATCTAAAGGATGTTGGCTAGCTTTGCTTAAGGATGAAATAAGCTAAGAGGCAATGGAAAGAAAGATAGTCTTGGGCTTATATAAAATATAAGTCCACTATCGATGCTTGGAGATAATAATTATCTACTAGAGATGGAGAGAGGAACCATCCCCAGCGAAGTTGTCAGAAAAATCTGTGGTGTTTATTTTTGAGATGTGAGACACCACGTAGATCTTATGGGGTACTTATTGAAGTGATCGGGTACGACATTAAGGAATGATGTACTATCTCGAAAGATTGAAATCACCACCCTATAATGGACCTAATCACCCAATAAGGACTACTAAGGCATTATGGGTCTTCGAATATACTGAGATCTTTCCACTTTACATGAAAAAGCAAAGTAAAGTTTATTTTTAAGTCAAGTTCATTAAGTTCCCTATGGAGGCAAGCCCCCATAATTAATTACATCCTAATAAATGAGAATTCCTTAAGAATACTCTCGATTAAAGTAGACAATTAGGGTCTTCAAAGATTTCAAGGTTAAGACTATCAAAGTTGGCTATTTTAGAAAATCAAATGGGATAGATCAAGGAGAAGACTTATTTTTGGAATCTAAAGGGAGAAAGTAGGAAATGCACATGATACTAAAAAGCCTAGTGAGCATTCCAATATATCCTATGGTTGGGCTTTATATTTTTGAAATTGAAGAGAGTTAATTATTTGAGTTGACATTTTAAGGACTTATAATATCACAACATAAGATAGTGAAAATACCTAAGAAGTGAGGATTTATGTTTGTAGCTCGAAGGAAATAACTACCTTAGATCCTAAGTCTAGGGAGCTTTGGTGAGGGCCAAAGCACGGCTTGAATCTAAGATGCAAATGGGTATATGGTTTACCTCCGCAAGAGAGAATAAACCACTTGACTTCTGGACTTATTATCACTTGGAGTGGTTGCTAGCTAACTCCTCCTATGCTTTAAATCTATGTAGGCAACTCATATGCTTTGCAAGATGGCTAGGCTGTTGTTTATTTAAAGAGGAAACCAAGTCCTTAAACTCACTCTCTAAGATACTAAAGCATAAATGGTATAAAATCATGACTTAATCTAATACAAATTTTATCAAATTTATCTAGTTCTTTTAGACTCTTTATTTTGACACAGGCTATGGGATTTTATATGCCTAAATGCATGAGAACTTGATTATGGGCCAAATCAAGAGAGAAAGGGTGTTCTTCCATCAAAGGCTCTCATAGGTTAAGCCTTCTTTCTCACATGGAAATTCCTCTTAACAAGAGTGATAGAATATGACATGATATAATACATTCATTCATCTAGCTAAGGGGGTTGCTAAAAATTTTATTATCTTGATTTAATTCCTAGACTTTTATATGAGGTTATGAGTTATTTTAAATTTTAATTATGAGTTATTAGTGGAATAGAAAAATTAATTTCATCCTAAGAGCCTACTGCATCCAGGCCACACATTCAAACATCAAACATGAAGAAACTAGGAAGAGCATGCAATTCTAGTGTACAATCTAAACATAATATTAAATAATTTTATAGACTACCATAAAAGAATAAAGGCTGTGATGGTTTCTGAAAAAAAAAAGATGGTAGAGCTCTGTTATATAACCCTATTGACCTCATTTTGGGATGAGCTCTCAACCCCTCCATCTTAGACATGGGACTCCTCTTATAAGTCTTAAGAAACATCTAGTGATTAGGTGGACACTCAACCTAGCCCTAGACTTAGAAGAGTTAGCCATAGGAATAGGTCATGCCTTGGGGTCGGAAAATTCCCACCCTTAGCTTAAACCATTCCTCACTTTCCTTCCTCCAAGTCAAACTCCTCAAACAACTCCAAACTCAAATAAACTCTATATGATTAAAAATCCATGATTGAAATCTATGATTGAAACCCATGATCAAAATCCATCAAAATTACTAAGTCCAAATTTTTCTAAGTCTTTAATTCTCCCTTAAAGACTTAGCCTCATCATGATCTAAATCAATTCAAATCCTTAGGATTTTCTCAAAACTCATTTATATTCTCATTTATATTCACATATATAAATGAAATATAAATATAAATCAATCAAATAAAATCCAAGAATTAAGTTCCCAATTTAAAATTTAAGTCCTTAATTTTTCACTAATGGACTTAGCGTAAATTTTGATCAAACTATTTCAAACTCATGGGATTTTCTCAAAACTCATTTATATTCTCATTTATATTCACATATATAATTGAAATATAAATATAAATAAATCAAATCAAAGGCAAAAATTAAATTCTCAATTTAAAATCTTCTTAAGTCCTTAATTCCCTTTTAATGGACTTAGCCTAAATCATGATTAAACCACTTCAAATCCTTGAAATTTTCTCACGATCCATTTATATCCTCATATATTCACATATAAAAATGAAATATAAATATAAATCAATCAAACCAAATTCAAAAATTCAAATCCCTACTCCAAATTTTCCTAAGTCCCTTAAATCCCTTTTAATGGACTTAACCTAAATCATGATTAAATTGCTTCAAATCCTTGAATTTTTTCATGATCCATTTATATTCTCATTTATATTCACATATATAAATGAAATATAAATTCAAACAATCAAAACCAATTCCAAAAATTAAACTCAAATCCACTCAAAATCCAATCTAAGCCTTTCAAGTCAAAATCTTGAACTTAGCCAAATCAACTTCAAATCAAGCCAAACTCTTACTTTTCTCTCATGATTCAATCAAACCTACAATCATGAACTCATATATAAATACAAACTTCAAACACTCAATCAAAACCCAAGTCAAAATCAAACCCAAAATCCTTCATATTCTTCCTTTGAATATGAAATTGTTAAATGGGTTAAAACCCATTTGACTTCAAACCACTTGTAAGATTCATATTTCAATCATGAGTCCATATACAAGTTCAATCAACTCAAATCAAGCTTTGACAACTTAGGCTCACTTGACCCAAAGTGAACTAAAGTACCCTTATCAGCCGAATTCTAATCCTAACCAAATTGGATTGAACCAAACTCATATATACCTCTCATCATGATCAACAATCATCATGGGATGATCAATCAATCAAATTGGGTCAAACCAAGTAAAACCTAAGGGTTGACCAAGTCAACACTTAGCCCAAAATGAAACCTAACATAGCCAAATTCTACCATAGGCCAAATTGATTGAAACCACTGATCTAAGTTCACTCATGACCTATGTTTGAACTTGACCAAGCCAACATTTGAGCCTAACCCCCCAATTGGCCACTTGACCAAGTTGACCCAACTTGACCTAAAAAAGTCAAAATGTGTCAAAAAGTCTAAGTAAATTGATCCAAACCCATGGGTCAAGTTCATTCCAAATCACTTGTGAAACTTGACCAAAGCCTCAATGAGACCCAACCTATTGACCTTAGACCCAACTTGACTAAAGGGGTCATGTTGAGCCAAATTTGAACTTAACCAAAATTGATTAGAAATAAAGATGCAAATTCACTCCATATGACTAACCTAACCTAAACCTACCCTTGACCTACCTCGAATAAGTTAAATGGGTCAAATAGGTCAACTTGACCCATTTGACCTAAATGAAGTCATATGAGCAAAATTCAAAATTACCAAATTGAATCAAACTAAAGCCACCAAAATATTTCAAATGGTCATATGAACTTGATCCAACCCTTGGTTTGTCCCAATTTGATCAATTGGTCAACTTGACCTAAGTTGACCCATTTTGACCTCAATGGGTCAACACGAGCCAAACTCTATCAAATGAATTCCAAATCTCATGAAACTTGGCCAAACCTAGTTTCTCCACATACCCAACATATCCAAAGTGAAAAAATAAGCAAAATGACCATTCTACCCCTAGGCTATAGAACAAATTTTGGACTAATCCATGGGTAATTTGGTAATACCCTCTTCATATTCACTTGAGGCTTTCCTAAAAGCTCAAGGGGACCTAATGAAGAGTGGTGCACCCAACCCAATGGGTTTGGGTCAGCCCAGTTGGCCCCTAGACCAAACTCAATCCCATAGGTCAAAATGCCAAATTCAAACTCCCTCTTCCACTCAAATTCAAGCACATGCAAGGTTGGAAATCCACTCCTTGGCTCAAACTAACCATGTGCACACTCAAAATAGCCAAAACAAACTCTCCAATATGATCAATTGTATCAAAATGGCACAATAGCTTGCGGCCATTCGATCCTTCAAGGGGAAGATATACTCCCCCTAAATGAATTCAAATCTAGCAATTCCACATTTGATTGAGGACTAGAGAGAGTAAGGAGCCATCAGAGAGTGATCCCTAGCTTCCTAGAGCTCTAGCCATTTTCCTATTCTCAATTTTTTAACAATGAAAATAGAGGAGGAAAATTGAAGAGCTAACTTTCTCCATACTCAATTTCCACCCAATTGCCTTTGCATACTTCATCAGGGAGCTAAGCCGAGTGCACCCAAGCTAACATCGGAGTTCCTATAGTAAGGAGGAGTTGAATCAGATCAAAGCCGCAAAGAGGAGCAAGGGGAGTTGGTCCATAGAGCAATTCACCTTACCTCAAGAGCTCATTCTTACAACACAGCTTCATCTCAACCAGACAAAGCTTTTCCAAGGGAATCGAGCATTGGTTATCACCTCCAGTGAGGTATGAACTTTTTCGACCACCTAGCATAGGAGGTGTGGGTCCTTTGTGAAAAAAAATTTCAATTCAAGTGAATCCTACTATTGGATGTGCTTTGGCTCTTTGGATGGCGTGGGTTAAATTTGGTTTTAATTTGAGCTAAATCGAGCTGGAATCTTCCCCTAGATCATGGATAGTCTCTATTGATCAAGGGGGAAGAACTTCAAAGATCTCAATCATCCATCCGCACATTTGGATGGATGGCTGAGCTAATTCCCCACGTTTAGATTTCCTTTATCCATTTTAAAATTGTGGGGAGATCTTTGGTCATCTGATCTTTGATCGGACGGTGGAGATCAAATCGCATTGCAGCCAGCCGCCATTTTTGAATTTAACAACATAAGTGAATCCCTCATGGCACGATGTGTGTAAAGCGCATTGACCACTACTGCCATGCGTCGCGTTGTGAGCAGTATGGTTAGTTAAAATGCCTTAATTATTTCCTATTAATCTAGGAATCTTCTAAAATTCATAACTCTCTCTACAAAAAAAAAAATGTGAAATAAATTTTTATAAAGCTAATTCAACCTAGAATATTTTAAAATTAATTTCAATGGGTTTTGAATTATAATTTTCTTTGATTTTAGGTTTTATTGAAAACTTCATTTTGTTAATAACCTTTTAATTAAGCCTTTGATTAATCCCAAACTTCTTGGGTATATTTTAGGGGATGACTTCTGCCTTCCCTAATTTTCTTTGAGTTTATTAAAGACTTGATTAGAAGAATTGTATATGGATTTCTTCATTATCCTTCTTATGTAATTAAGGATAATTAGGGTGTAATTAGTTATTTTAATCTATGATTAGGATTGATTAAGGTTAAATTTAGTAGATAAGAGATTTAGAGAATAATTTTGGAGCTTTTACCTTAAGCTATTCCCTAAACCCCCTTTTCTTTATTTGATCTTTTCTTAATTAAGGGCTAATTCATTAATTATCCCCTTAATTAATTTCTAAAAATTCTAAAAAGTTCTAGAACTTAATTAATATACTTTGGGTAGATGCTTAGGTGTTTAATAGTCTAAGTTAAATTAAGAAATTCAAAACCCAATTCATATGTATGAAAGGGTGTTTTGAAATTATTTAAACTAAACCCCTTAACTTAATTAACTATTAATTATGAGCCAAATTGCATTAGGCCTTTTTCTTATTAGGCGCATTGCAAATTTAAATTCTTTATGAGTTTTTATATCTTCTCATTGGCTCATAACTATTTGGCTAATTATTCTAAGGTGGTGTAGGTAAGGGTTAATTAAGTTACTTAATTCATTCCTTAACCTAATTAATACATAAAAATGGATCTAATTATCTAAAAATTAAACCAAAATATCAAACACATGTGGGAATGGGTTAAGAACAACAAACTCATCTCACCTTTTCAAAATTAAATCAAACTTCAAACTAAATAAAAATCATATTGAAAATACTATGATTTATTTTAAACTTTCTTATTCCATAAGAACGTCTTTAGAATTTAATTGAAGTGAGTTTGTTTACATGATTTTATTACTTTGAATCTTTCCCCAACATGTTAAATTTATATTTCATATGGTTTCATGCATTCATATTTTTCAAATTCAAGTTTAAAATGAGATTGTTTAGTTTATGTCAAATATTGCATGTGTTGGCTAAAGTAGAAATATGAATGGCTATTATCACTACTAAACCCAAATTATTTTCAAAAAAAATAAATCAAATACCAAATTTGAAAGTATGCTACTAATATTTTAATTAGGAGTTAGCATGTGAAAGATTATATAGGTATGCTTAGTATAGATTTCCTTTCTCCTTTATGATTAGCATAATTTTGAATAGGAATTTGGTGAGGTGTATGGTTCATTTGAAAAGAATATAACACTTACCTAATTCTAGATTCTATTCATCCCTATGCTATCACCTAAGAAGGGCTATCTACACTTGCATACATAAATTGCATAAATAAAATGAATCTATTAATACAACTTTTGCATTCTCCTTCTCTATTTCATTTCTTTTATACATATGTTTGTATTTAAGGAAAGTGGTATATTAGTCTGGACAATCTCAAGGTTGTGAGACTTTAAGTAGCCCTAAGTAGGTCTTGTACCCTACACCTCTGGTTAACAATGGCGTTACACACTTATGTCTTTTTTACTTTCATGTGTGTATGTGAAAATTTGTATAAGAAAATCCCTTTCTACTTAAGAAAAATCATGCATATTCAACTTCTAAATTTTCTTAAATTGATTGCTTAGCATGCATCATAAAGTGTGTTAAATACTCTCATTTGTATGTATAGATATGCTTAGGTTCCATCCATATGCATGTTATATATGTTGGAAAATAAATGAAGTAATGTGTGTTATATGAATTTTGATTCATTTTATTTAATCTTAAAATGCATTTCTTTTTGAATAGGTTTGTTTAGAGTTCATCTAAACTTAGGATTAATTAAATGATTTAATCAAAACATTCACCTAAATAAAGCTAAAATGTGATTCTACTTTAGAAATTACTTAGGTTATGGAAGGAAAGAGAAGTCTCCTTCTCTTTCCCTCTATTCATAACTTAGTAATTAATTATAAAGTTCACTTGAACCAAATCAAAATATGAAATAAAATTAACTTGAAATAATTAAACAACTTAAATAAAACCCTCCTCTAAGTTGAAAATTTTTTCACTCTAAGAAAGATATAAACCTAAAGTCATAGCTAAGCATACCACACAAACCTTCAAAACACACACATTAGCCTAAGTCACCACTTCTAGCTTTAGGTTAGGTCGGTGCATGATTTGATATTTTGTTTTATTTTATGATATATATTTTATTGGATGTTAGGGTGTATACTCGTAGAATGAATGATAGGATGCTCTTAATCTAACTATTTTTTTCTAGGGGATTGTGCTTAAGGGTGCTATCATAAATAAAAATATAAATACTTTTTCTTACAGGTGCTTTATACCCCTAAGCATAATCTAATAGGCCAGGTGGACTTAGTCACCCGTGTGTGGGGTGATAAGTCTAATATACATGCTTGGGATTTATGTGGCTTATTTTAACTAACATTTATTATGTAGGTGATTGTTAGATTTCCACTTTGCCTTTTCATATAAATTTATGCAATTAGGATTTTGGAATGATTATTATGGGGATTAGTATGAGCATTGGTTATAAGATCCAATCTTATGCACCATGTAAAGCCTTAGAGCATCTACCTTCCAACCATCCAAAATAAGGAACCAAAAAAGAAAGAAGAAAAAAAGAAATAAAACTTGAAGACCTCCATAATAATGAATTCCTTGCTTAATTATAATTTAATTCATTTGTAATATGGGTTGTATAAGGGTGGAGCTCGTCTACCCACATTTGATATTTTCAGGTTTGTGCGGTGGTGCCCGACCACAACGGTCTTTTATTCTTTTTGCGATTAGCTTTATAAATTGATTGATGATTTGTTTAGCTTTTGCATTAAGTGGCATATTTTTCCTAGTTTCTTCCTTACTTTATGTATGGGATGGATGTGGATTAGGCTCTTTAGGAAAAAATAAATCTTTTACCCAACTTAACAACTCAAAATAAAAATTAAATAACTCATAACCTCACCTAAAGCTTTAGTTTAAAATCAAGATAAAATAATTTGCAACCCCTTAGATGGATGAGTATTTCTTTTGTAATATCATGCACTACATCTTATTTCACTCTTGATTAGAGGGCTTTCACCTTTGTCAGAGAAACTTGGCTTGACCTTTGAGAGCCATAGTAGAAACTCACCTCCTCCCTTCTTGCTGATTTTGGCCAATAACTCTGTTTCTCATGCATTAGTCATATGAGTCTTATTAGCCTGAGTCAAAATAATTATCCAAAATAAAAATAAAATAAAATTTGAATTACATTAGATTTAAGTCATTTGAAGCATGTCCCTTTACATGATAGTCTCTTTAGCGAGTAAGTTTAAGGACTTAATCTCTTTCTAAATAAATAATAGTATAACCATCTTGCATAAGCATAATGACTTGCCTACATGTATTTAAAATCATAGGAGGAGTTAGTTGGCGATCACCCCTAAGCAGTTGTAAGTCCAAGCTATCATATGGTTTATCCTCTCTTATGGAGGTAAATCAATTACCCATTTTTCATCTTAAATTTAGGTTATGCTTTCCCAAAACTCCCTAGATTTAGGTTCAGGGTTGCTTTCTCCTTTTTTGGGCCATAAGCTTAAATTTCTCACCTCTTAGGCATTTTCTTAATCTTGTGTTAAGGAATCATAAGTCCTAAATTTCTAATAAAAAATTCAATTCAAACAAACTAAATCAATTTCAAAAATGCAAAGCTCAACCGTAGGATAGTTTGAGATGCTCATTACATTTCCTAGCATCGTGGGCATCTTCTACTTAGCTTCCATTTTGGCTTCAATAATAACTCCCTCTTTTGATCAATCCCATTTGATCTTTCAAAAATGAACTAATCGATTGATAGTTCTTTCCTGTTGAAATCTTTAAAGACAACGATCATTTACCTTAATCAAGAGTTTTTCTAAGGAATCCCCATTCCTTAAGATGTAATTATCTATGGGGGCTTGCCCCTGTAAAAAACTTAATGAACCCAGTTTAAAATAAACACTGCTTTACTTTTTCATATAAAGTAGGGGAAGAATCTCTGGTACATATGCAGACCCATCATCCTTAGGAGTCTTTATTGAGGTGATTAGGTCCATTAAAAGGTAGTGACATCTATCTTTCAAAATAGTACACTATTTCCTTGATGACGTACTCAATCACACGAATAAGCATTTATTATCTGGTGGCATCCTAAAAAGATGAAATTTTATAGGTCTTCCCTTTCTTTCTCTCCATAGATTTGAAGGCGACTCCTATAGAAATTTTTTAACCAACAAACTAAGATTGCAAAAATAATATATGCTATGAGGTCTTCTTTTCTTCATTTCTTCCTTCTCTTCCTTTGGATTTGATTTGCTCCAAAGGCATGACAGGGCACCCCAGGGACAGCCTTCTGGCCACTGCTCATCCTAATCCTCCATAACATTAATCCTAATTCTTAATACAAAATTATATTAAAAATAAAAAAATAAATTTTTTACACTTGCAAAATAAATGTTAGCTAAACACACCATACAACCCAGGCAATTATACGAATAATTTGGACTTAGCACCCCACACATGGGTAACCAAGTCCACCTTTCCTAACATGGGTCATGTTCAGGGGCTAAGCAACCTGCACAGCAAAAACATTTATATTTTTATTACGGCGCTAACCCCTTAGAAAATATGATTTGGCTAATAACGACTCTCATCCATCTACATACACCCTAACATCCAGTCTAAAACATTACCTCACAAAATAAAACACAACATCATACATACAATTAATGCATCTACCTATCCTAATTCTAGGGTGTGACCTAGTATTCTAGTGTGTGAAAAGAAGACTTTACTAGGCTTCTTTAGTTTAAGTTTTAATTTGAAGTTTGAATTGTTTAAATTTTTCCTTTAGGTGATTTTAATTTAAATGATTTAATGATTTACTTTCCATTTTTATTTTACTTTTATTTGGTTGAAGTGATGTTTAAGTTTTCAAGAATGAAGAGTAGATTGAATTCCATTTGTAGACAGAACTCACCATATTCTACATACTAACTCTAAAGAGTCTAACTAAGGTCCATAAATATCTTAATTAGCCCATTTAAATTTGTGTAATTCATTTGATTAGATTTATTTAATTTGATTTAGAATTTAAAATTTGAGTTTGTTTAAGTATTTGATTGATTGATTTTGATTTAGATGTTTTGGTTTAATTACATATTGATAATTCAATATCCTTAATATCTAATGAAGTTCAAGTTTATTTAAATTCATGTGCTTTTGATTGATTAATTTTAGATTAGATGTTTTGGTTTAATTAAATCTTGATAATTTAATACCCTTGATCTATGAAGTTTAAGTTTGTTAAAATTCATTTGTTTTGATTAATTTTAGATTAGATGTTTTGGTTTAATTTAATCTTGATAATTCAATATCCTTTTAAATTAATATTTAATTCTTTTCTTTGATTATGGTTATGTGACTTAATTTTATGCTTATTTGATTTGATTGTGGTTCATTTATTTGTAGTTTGGTTAGATTAGATTAATTGAGATTTTATCTTAATTTTAATTGAGTTTGATTCTTTGTAATTAGATTTTATTTTTAATCTCATCCATTTGTCATGTTTATCAAAGTTTGGTTTGTATTTTGATTTCATACATTGGATAGTTAATTAGCTTATCTTATTTAAGTAAGTTGAATGAGATTTGATTTGATTACATATTAAATTGATAAGAGTCATTCTTAATTTAATTTAATTTGATTTAATTTGATTTGATTAGCTTTATTAGTCTATGGGTTTGCTTAGGTTCAATGTGATTATATGATTAGTTTAATTAAGAAGTGTACTTATATTAATTATAAAGGTTTGTTTAATTTTCAATTTGATTTCATATTTATTTAGGTTAATGATGTAATTATTGACTTAATAATTTAGGTTCAATTTAGGTTTTGATTAGTATATAATTGCATTTATGTTTGATTAAGTTTATTTTAATATGATTAATCTGATTGACTTAATTAACTTATTTAAGAAGTGTGAACAAATTAATTAGTAGATTAATTAAGTGTTTAATTTGAATTTAATTTTAAAAGTTATTTTGGTTCATTAAGATGATGGATTAATTCATTAAGTTTGCATTAATTAGGTGTTTATTCAATTGGATTAGCTTAAGGGTAATTAGTTTAATTAAGTGTGTTTAAGTTATTATTAAATTAAATAAAGATTTATTTAATTGTTAATTTGGTTTTATATTTATTTAGATTAATGATGTAATTAATGACTTAATGATTTATGTTTAATTCAAGATTTAATTGGTATTACATAATATTTATGTTTGATTAAGCTTAGGTTTAATATGATTAATTAACTTAATTAGTTTGCTTGAGGGTGTGATTAACTATTAAATTAAATAAAGATCTATTTATTTTTAATTTGATTTCATATTTATTTGGGTTAATGATGTAATTAATGACTTGATAATTTAAGTTTAAATTAGGATTTGATTAGCATTTAATTGCATTTTATGTTCAATTAAGCTTAAGTTTAATATGATTAATTTGATTGACTTAATTAGTTTATTTAAGAGGTGTGATTAAATTAATTAGTAGATTAATTAAGTGTTTGATTTGAATTAATTTTTAATGTGATTTATAAAATTAATTTGGTTCATTAAGATGATAGATGAATTCATCAAGTTTTCATTAATTAAATATTTAATTAATTAAGTTTGATTAATGGTAATTAAATTTTTTTAAATCATTATATTAATCAAAGATTTTTTTAATTAATGACTTAATTTCCCACATGTGAGTTATTTGATTTAGTTAAGTGTTTTACTTAAGTTTGATTTGATTAAAGGATTATTGTTATTATCATTTGATTAGATTAAGTGATTTAATTGTTTATTTTTATTTCAATTAAACTTGATTATTCATAATCATAGTTAGGTTTGATTTTCTTCATTTATTTTGTTCATTAGATTTCATTCATGTTTGATTTAGTTATTGAGTTTATATATTAATGGCTAATTAATTATATTATTTTAAATGGATGTGATTTAATCATATGTTAATTAAGTTTACTTTAACTTTATTTAGTTTAATTTGATTAATATCAAATGATTATATTGAATTGGTTTATTAATCAATTTAATTTTTAGTTTATTTAATGATTAATTAATATTTAATTTATTTTAATTTGTTAAGTAGTTTCATATAATTAAGATTCAATACTTGATGTTGGTTTAACAAGATTAGTTTGATCTTACATTAAAATTTTATTGATTTATTTAATCATGAGTTTAATTTAAAAATATTTAATCATTTAATCGAATTTCATTAACTCAATTAAGTTCAATTATGTTTAAATTTAATTTCATTTGAGGGATACATGATGCTTTTCTTACTTAAGGTTTGATTACCAATCATATCGGTATTACATCATTTCCAATTTTGATTTGGTATTTAAATTATTTTTAGATTATGTTTTAATTAATTCCTTAATTTATTAAATTTTAATCTTAAGTCTTTGTTTAGGGTTCATTAGGATTCAGAAAATCACATTATTTTCTTAAGAGACCTAGATATAAACTGAAGTGATTTAAGCCATTTTGAAGAATTTTGTAAATTTTTGGATTTTTATTTGATTTATTTTATTAAAATGGACAATTTGAATTTCAAAATTTAATTTCTCTCAATTCATAAGTCTTTTCACTTGATATTTTTTATAGTAGGTGTGTTTTAAATCTAATTTTAAACCCTAAAAATTTTAACTTAATTCAATTTATATTTTTAGAGTAATTAATGAAACTTTATTTTCACTAAAACTTAAATTAAGCTCAAACCATTCAGTGAAATTTAGAATTTTTTTGTTATTTGGATTTCTCTTAAAATATGAATCCAACAAGCCCTTATTTGTATTTTTTTCATTTAGTATTTTAATTTTTTTATGAATTTTCAAAGTTTCAAGACACTTAAATAATTTTTTACAATAAAAATAGGCATTTTCCCAATTAACGGTGCCGTACGCGGCGGCAAAATGCCACGAGGCACCATGCGATTGGGAGTGTAGTGCCGCATGGCACGCAGTGCCATGCGGTGCCACACGGTTGGGATGTGGTGTTGACGCTGTGCGTGAGTGGGAAAACACAGGATCTAGAAAAATGATGTGCGGTTTGATCCGAACCGTCCAATCATGGATCGACAGTCTAGATCCGATCCGTGGGATCAAAGAGCGAGTTGTGTGTTCTGGTGGTTGGAAGGATGCGGGGTCCGATGCGATCTGAGTCATCCGATCCATTGAACTTGGGATCGGACGGCTGTTGCTCATCGACAGGCAAAACCGACGTAAAAAATGCAAAGAAATGTAAAATGAGGTCCGATTGAGCTCATTTTCGCATCAATTTTCTTAGAAAAATTTTACTTCATATTGGGATCAAATAAAATTAAAAAAAGATAGGGTTTATCTAAGAAAATTTCTAAAATCACAAGAAAATTAACACAAAAAGAAAGAAATCTTAAGGTTGACTAAAGTTTTGCGAAATTTACCTCACTGGGGACAATTTCCAGCGGCGGTGAAGATCTAAATGAACTCCTAGGTATGTGAGAAAACTTTGAAATGATTTTTAACCTTTTCTTGGAACGTTGTCTTCTCTAATGTTCACCATCGTCTCGCCAGAAAAGCTTATATTTGTACTTTTGAACTCAAAAATAGCTCAAAGAGGTGGATGGATTCTTTTTTACTTTGGGAAGCCCTTGGGAGCTGAATGGTGGTAGGAGGAAGAGATGGAGAGGCTTTGGCTTGCTGTTTAATTATGCGAGAGAGAGAGAGAGAGAGAAAGAGATGATAATTTTTTCCTATCTACCTCCCCAACTACTCTCGCATTCCCCTTTTGTTTATTTATTTTTTTTATTTTTTTTTCATTTTTTGTTTTGTGTTATCATGATCACATTAATTAGAATTAGTAGGTATTTTAATAATTTTGTCTTTTTTCACTTTCTTGTTTTTTTTTCAACATAGTGAAACCTGATTTTTATTTAATATTATGATTTTAAAATTTTTTACATAATTTTAATGACTTTAGCAAATAATCGAATGAAATTTTATAAGTTATGTGCATAAGATAATTTTAATTATGATTATAATTATTGATTATAACATAGATTCATAATTTAATAAGTTATATATATATATATATATATATATATATATATATATATATATATATATATATATATATATTTATTCAAATCATGATTTGATTTAATTAAATTAAATTTGACTAAAATTACATTTGATTCAAATAATTTATTAAAGTTGTGAATATTCTTTTGAGCAAAGTTGAACTTTAATTTTCATGTATTACAACTTGAGTTAAATTCTCTCATGATTTGTTAGCATTGATCAATGAATTAATTTTAATTTCCATTTGATTTTGAATGACTTAATTGATGGTTTTGATTATAATTTTAGGTAGAACTATGAATGATGATTAAAGGATTGATTGCTTTTGGGAAAATCAATTAAGTTAGGTTTGATTTGGATGAAATTTGGCTAAGTCCATGAAATTGGCTTAAGGGTTTGGATCATGGTCTGAAGTTGAGTTTGAGTTTGAATTTGATAAATTGATCAAAGGGTTGAATTGATCTTTGAGAAATTCAATTGATTTTGATTCGATTTAAAGAGTTTTGCTAAGGTTATGAGTGTGGTTCATATAGCTCAGGAAGGGTCTTGGGATTTGAACTTGATTGTGGGTTTCAATCATTTGGATTCAAATTTTTGATATGGATTTGGAATTTGGATTTAAATTTGAGATTTGATTTGAGATTTGAATCTGGGTTTGATTTGAGAATGTGCATGTGGATTGAGTTTAGGTTATAGGGTATGTGATTTTCTTAAGTCCTAAGGCATGATATAATCCTATGATTAACCTTCTAAGTCTCTAGGCTTAGGTTAAGTGTTCACCTAATCATTAGAAGTGTTTTATGACTAAGGAACTCTTAGTGTCTAGAAGAGTCCTAAGTCTAAGAAGAGGAGGTTTAGAGCTCACTCCAAAAATGAGGTCAACACCTATTAAATGAAAGGGGCGGCATAATGCAATTAGCTCATAATCATTAAAAAACTTACTTAATTACTTTTATGGTTTTCCTACACATATGGGCAAATCATAATTTCATTAAACCTCTTTAGGTTATTGAAAGCCTAAAGCTCTACCCATGGATCAATTAAGAGAAATCAAATTTAATTTGATTTTTAATTTAATTAATCAATTTATTAATCTATTAATTCATTTCTCTTTACTTAATTACTAAACTTAATTGATTACCCTTTGAAATGAAATGGGCTTAAGGGGAAAAGGTTGGGAAAAAAGTCCCAACCTAATTCCATAAGCCCCTCACTCAATCAAATAAGATTTAATATCATTTGGGTTTCAATTTAACTAATTAAGCCATCAATTACTTAATTAATCATTAATTAGCATTTTGATTGAAAAAAAAAGGAAACTTAGGAAAAAGATTTGGAGGGAGGCCCTAATCTGATTCCTTAAGTCTCCCTACTGTTCTAATGAGTCTAATTTTGTTGATTAATTTACGTTTCATATGCTTAATTATCTCTTAATTAAGTTAAGAAGGTAATTAGGGTTTAAACAATCAATTTCTCAAATTAATCAACCAATAAATTCCAGGAAAAATAGGGGAGGCAGAGGTCATCCCCCTAAACATTCTTAGAAAGTTTGAAGTTAACTGGCTAATTAATTATGGCATAATTAGGCTAATTTGAATGTTAATTAAACCATAATTAATCTAAAATTACTATTCAAAATTAATTAAGAATAATTTTAATGAATTCCCCTCTGAAATACCTTCAAAATGAGCCATTATTTTTTGAATTTTCTACAATTAGTTATGAATTATAGAAGTTTCAGCCTTAATTAAGCCTAATCCATCGCATCATGGTGCACTTTCCGTCGCAGATTGGTTGTTAAGTTGTCATATCCATCTTTGAGTCGACCAATAGCGGACATGGTATTGATCTTTGTCGTCCCATCTCAGATCGGATGGCACAGATCGATCCCGTAGCATAAAGGGAGAAAATAGATGGATCTAGCGTGATCTGATCAGAGCCGTCCATTCCAATCACACGGAATGAACAACTCGTGATCCTCCTTCCTGTGAGCGATGAATGACGGAGGTCGTCCATTGATCACTCTATCCGAGCTGAGCCAAGCTTAGATTCACTCCAAAATCAACCCACACCTTCGCACGAGGGATCCACAAAGATCCTGGCTAGGTTTAGCTCACATGCGAATTTCCTTCACAAAGGATCAACCAAAATTTCCTATTTCTACAGTTTTTAAAAATTACCTCATCGGAGCCCAAGATCGGTGGTGGGATCAACGGAGGTAGCTTCGTCTAGTAGAGATGCGGCCTTGTTGAGTAGCACGCAAACTAATTCCTCTTGCTTTGATCAATGGATCAACTTCCATCACTTTGGAGCTCGGTGGTGATCGAAGTCTCTCCTCTAGTGGCTTTGGAGCTTGGAAATGACTTGGGTGGCTTCGATGATGTGTGTGAAGGGTGTGTGTGAGAGGAATTTAATTTTGGTTGAGAAATGAGCAAGCTTCGATCAGGATTGGCCTTCCTATTTTGGTTTCACACGGGAAGAAGAAATGTCGAAGGAGGGAAGCTTGGGATTGCTCTAGGGATTGCAAGGATGCTTGAATTTACCCTTGTAATCTCTCACGATTTGAATTGAAGTATTTCCCGTGCGAATTGAGCGGGTATACCCTTCGGTTTGCTGAGGTGGATGGACAAGATGGCTTCCTTTTTTTTGCTGGCTAGCCACTGCTAGAGCACCGGAGTGGTCGCCATCAAGTCCACGCGGCTTGTCTAGATTAGGAGAAGCCATGACAGGAGGCTCCAAGGTTGATTTGGCCAAATTGTCTTTCCTTGATCCCTTGGGTGCTCAATTTGTATGGGAAGTGAGATAACTCACCTCCCTTTAGTCCATGGCTGACCTAGCATGGGTTAGGTGGCTTAGCTGATGCCTCATTTGGATGAGTGAGGGCTGCTAAGGTGAAATGAAGAGTGGACTTTGTCATATGAGAAAAGAATCCAATGTGGGAGAGGATTCATGGAGGATTTGCATTGGAATTTAATCCAAATGGGTTTGGGAGGATATTTGGTTGATCCAAGATGGGTTTGGGTGGGTTTGGTCAGCCTCCAAAGGGTCATGGGTTGGTTTCATGAGTTTTGGCTTCATTTGGTCAAATGGGTTCATATTGGGTCATGTTAGGTTGGGTTGACCTATTGGTCAAATTGGGTCAAACCAAGGCTTGGGTTAGGTTCAAATGATGATTTGAAGAGTTTTGGTTCAAGTGGTTTCAATTAATTTGGCCTAGGTTTGATTTTAGCTCATTTGAAATCAAATGGGTCAAATATGTCAAGTTGACCAATTTGACCAAATTGACCTAATTAAGTTGGGTTAGGTGTTGGTTCATGTTCAATTAATTAATTGAAAATGATTGTATATTTTGGTTTGAATCAATTTGGATTTAATTTAGATCTTGGCCAATTTAACCCTTTAGGTCAATTTGGGCTAGGTTGGGTCAAGTTGACCAATTGGTCAAATTGGGTTCAATTATGGCTTTGGTCAAGTTCAATAATCAATTTGGAATGAACTTGAGCCATTGGTTGCAATCAATTTGGGTTAGATTATCATTTGACCCATTTTTGCTTTTTATGCTAATTCGGGTCAACTTGGGTCAAATGACCAATTGGACTTGGTTTGACTCAATGGAGGGTTTAGTCATATTCAATCATTGATTATGAGTTGGTGTGAATCAATGGTTTCAATTTATTTGATGCATGGTGAGTTTTGGCTAGTTTAGGTTTCATTTAGGCTAAAGGTTGACTTGGTCAAAGGACCAAGTTGGCTTGGTTTGAATTAATTCTAGGTGATTGATCATCCTAGGGTGATTGTAGATCATGATATAAGGCTTGGATGGGTTTGGTTCAATCTAATTCGGGTTGGATTAGAACTTGCTCAAAAAGGTCCTTTAGGCCACTTTGGTTCAAGTGGACCTAAAGGGTTTGGCTTGATTATGGTTTAACGGATAAGCTTAGGCTGAAATTTACATATAATTAGAGTCCAATGGACTTTATCACATTTGAAGTTTTCAAGTTAAAAGGCTAACTTGACTTTTGACTTGAGTTTAATTGTATATTTGGCTAGATGATGAAGGAATGATTGATTCAAGAGAAAATCCATTGATTTTAACTTTGTTTAGGTGGATTTTGGTTAAGTCCAAGAAATTTGCTTAAAGGGTATAAATTAGGTTTTGGTTTAATTTTGGATTTGATTTTGGCTATTTAGATTTATATTTCATTTATGTTTATGAATATAAATGAAGATATAAATGATTAATGAGAAAATCACTTGAGTTTGGGGTGATTTGGAACCAAATTTGACTAAGCTCATGGATATAGGTCAAAAGGGCTAAGAAGGAAACCAATTCAGTTTGATTTATTTTTGGTCATTGGAAGGTGGGTTTCATTTATATTTATGAATATAAATGAAGGAATAATTGATTTATAAAGAAATCAATTGATTTTGGGTTAATTTGGGTTATGATTTGGTTAAGTTTATGGAGGTAGGTCCATATGGCTTAAGAACGGTCTAGGTTCGGTTTGACTTAGTTTGATTTTGGTTTTGATCATTTGAGTGTGGATTTCATTTATATTGTGAATATAAATGAAGGAATAATTGATTTATAAAGAAATCAATTGATTTTGAGATAATTTAGATGGATATTTGGCTAAGCTTATGAGAGTGGGTCATATGGCTTAAGAAGGAATTTTGGAACTTGGATTTGATTTTTGGTTTCAATCATTTGGAATTGAGTCTGGATTTGGATTTGATAAATAATTGAGAGATTGAATTGATCTTTGAGAAAATTGATTGAATTGGAATTAAATTGGATCTGGCCAAGGTTAAGGCCATGGAATTCAACCATAAGGTTTATGGAGAATTTTGAGCTTAGATTTGATCATAAGATTGATTGTGAACTTGAAAATTTGGTTTGGATTTAGCATGAATTTGAGATTTGGTTTGAGAAGGAAAGCATAGGTTATGGTAGGCAAGTCTCCCTAAATCTTTAAGGCATGACCTATCCCTATGGCTAACACTTCTAAGTCTTTGGGCTTAGGTTAAGTGTTCACCTAATCACTAGAAGTATCTTAGAACTAAGGAGCTCTTACTGTCTATAAGAGTCTTAGATCTATGATGAGAAAGTTGAGAACTCACTCCAAAAGTGAGGTCAACATTGACTAATTTGGTCTATCGACCCAAGTGAACCTAATCTGATCCATTTAGGCTAAATTGGTCAATTTAGGTCAATTTAAAAATAAATAAATAAATATGCATAATCAATCAATTCTAAATACCCTAAATAATTCAATAAACATAATTGAAATATAGATAAAACCTAAATTTCTTAATTCAACCACTTAGCACAATTTGACCTATTTAGGTCAAACTTGCGTCAAATATGGATCAAAACTAAAATTAATTTAAATTAAATGAAATTAATTAGTTTAAACCATTTTAACTAATTATTTAATTATAATTAAAACCCAATTAAAACTTAAATTAATCAATTATACCTTTGGGATCTAATTAATTTATTTGGTTCAAACTAAGTCAACCTAGACTCAACCAAAATTGACCAACATCCAACTCAAATCAAACATCAACACATCCCATAAGAGTTATGCTATAATCTAATGAGAAAAGGGAGGACTTAAAGTCAAAAATGGAGGTGATAGGAAAAGGGAGGGAATGGAAGTGGAGCATAATGCCAAATCCAAATCTCCTCCTAATCTCTCCAATGCTTCCACTTAATCGAACAAAGAGCTTCCCCAATCAATTATCCACATAATGTAGTAGGTGAGGGGATGTTTTTTCTCTATATGGTGAAACCATACCTCCATTAATGGAGGTATGGTTGACAACTATAACAAGAGGGAATGGCCCTCTTTTGAACTTGGAGCACTCTCCACATCTCCACCATTGTCAAAGAAGTAAAAATGAGCCATTTCCCAATCCTCCCAACCCCAAAACCATTAAACTCAACCAACAATCAACAAAGGTGGTGGTGCTCGACTTCTAGGAAGATTCGTGAGGAGGCAAGGAGGAAGGATCATGTGAAAGCCCTATCTTGAAGAAAGCATCGAATATGAAATGAAAATTCACTAAATAAAGGCTTCAGTAAGGTAATATTTTGTGACATTAGCCAAAACATAGATCTTGTTGTTTGATATGATTTGGCCATGGAATATTAGTGAAAATCAATGAAATCACTTGCTCTCATCTCTATTAAGCTCAGAAATAGCGAGATCCGAATTGCCAGAAAATCAAGCTTAGGGGCGGACAGTTCCGCCCTTCTCTCTAGAAATGGGGAAGATAAACCCCTAGTCATATATTCCTTTTGATTTGGATGGACTACTAAGGGTCTATCTAGGACAGTTGTAGCTTTTAGAAAAGCTTATTGTAAATCTTATATAGAGAAAATAATTTTTTGGAAAACTGTTGTGGTGTTATAAATAATTTTTTTTAAATACAAATAATAAATTTCTAACAGTCACCATACTCTAAGAGCTCTACTTCTCAAAAATAGCTTTTCACTACAAAACTATTTGAAAAGCAGCCAAAAAATTGAAAGCCAAACATAATTATTTCTGCTTTCTCAAAAGTAAATATGTCAGAAAGCTGCCCCAAAAATACCCTAAGATTAAAAACCCAAAACTTTGATTTAATCCTCAATAGAGTCACCAGATTCATTTAGAAGATCGGACGATCCAAACGAGTCATGTTTCCTGCTCAAAATGCCACGTCGGACATGCATAAACAAATCCATGGCTGACACGTGTAAAGGCATGCCCAATCAGCGCTGATTAGTTAAATAAAAAATTCAGGGATTTTTATATTTTAAAAATTATCAAAATACACTTGAAACTTCAAAAAATCTCAGAAAATAAAATTCCAGGCAAAATTTGTAAATAACCCCTCATTGGATTCATCTCTTGAAGAGGGATCAAATAAACTAAAAATCCTCAATTATTGTTTGGTATTTTGAGATTAAATTTTTAGTTTGCATGAAAATCAAATTTTTTAATTAAGCATAAAATATTAATCAAATTAATTTAAAAATTTTAAGGATTATAATTAATACTAAGACACACCAACCATAAAAGGTTCAAGTCCAAATGATGAATGGATTAATAGTTATTGAATTTCAAATTTCAAATGTCTAATTTTATGAAATAATTAATTAAAAATCAAAAAATTATGAAAAATCATCAAAAATAGCTAAAACCTTAATTAGGGGATTAAATAAATTATTTAATTTACTTAAATAGATTGAACTTAGAAAAATCTTAATAAATCAATTAAAATTTTAAAACCTTCTATGGATACCTCTTCTAGAGAAGAATCTTAGAAAATTAAAAACCCTATTTAATTCTCAATATTTTTGACTTAATTTGAGTTTTATTAAAAATATTAAAATCTTAATTACACCTAAAATACATCTATGATTGTGACAAACTTTAGAAAAATAAAATTGGCAATGAAACTCACCTCCCATAAAATTGTTTAAGTTAAAATGATTTTTGGATTAAAAGTTATGAAATTTTGAAATCTTAGAATAATTTAAATAATAATAATAATAATAATAATAATAATAATAATAATAATAATAATAATAAATCATGGAAATTACAGAACAAAATTCACGAAACCAATTTACAACACTTTCAATAAGATAACATTCTAAGCTCTCTCAAGTTGTTAAAACTCCAAAATTATATTCTTAGGGTTTAATAAATCACTAAAATAAAAATCTAATTGAATTTACTGGGGTATTCCAAGAAAATATAATAAATAAATTACTAAGTCAAAATTATCCAGAAATTAAAACTTAAACCCTCATTAATTAAACTCTAAATTAGATCAAGTAAACATAAATTAAATTTTAATTTAATCCAAATTGAACTTAACAAATACAATCAATCATTAATTAGAATTTAATTAAACTAATCACGAAACCCTAATTAAGGATCAATTAGATTCCAAACTTAATCGAATCAACTCAAATTATCAATCTTTAATTGAATAACTAGTCAAAACTAATTACGTAAAATTAAATTAAATAGGCTTCAACTAAAGTTAATTAATCAACTTAAATCATTTGAAAACATAATCAACAAAAAAAATCAAACCTTAAATTTAATTGAGATTAGATTACCCTTTCAATTTAACCTAAACTAAATTAATCATAATTGATTTTTAATTGGATAATCACCTAAGATAAACACCTAATTAAATTAATTACCATGAATTAAATTTATCATTAACTAAACTTTTAATTAAAATCAATTATTGGATAAGCTAAAAATTAATCGATCACTCAATCTTAATTGAGTCAATCATTTAATCAAATCAAACATGATTAACTTAACTAATAATCAATTAAGTTTTATTTATGTTAATTAATTAATCAAGATAAGCATCAAATTAAGCTAATGAATGAACATTTAATTAGAGTTAGTTTAATTGATCACAAATAAATTAAGCTCCTTAATCAGAGTAATCACTTAATAAAATAATTATCAATTTTATATTAATTGGATTAATTATCCAATCAAATTAAACATAATTAATCCATCAATTTTCAAATAAGATCAGCCTTTAATCAAATTGATTATGAGATGTCAAATTAAGTGAATTAATTACTTAACTAAACTAAATTAAATTAAACAAGTCAAGTCAAAAATAGTCCTTAAGTCAAGTTTAACCAAATATTTAATTAAATTCATCATAAATTAATATTTATAAAAATCATGGATTAATGCTTAATTAATCTAGTTACACTCTTTTAATCAAACAAATCATATAACTAAATTAATCATTTTAAATTTAGACTATTATTAATTAAATAAGTCAATCAAATACTTAAAAAAAATTAAACTCAATTTGAACAAACTAATTCAAATAAAATAAATTAAGATAATTAATAATCAAATCTTAATTATCTATATCAATTAATCGATATAATTATGGACACCAATTTTATCGTTCACATACTTTGATCAAGTTAGTTATAATAAATTCAAATAATTATAGATTAAACCTTACTCGGATCGATCGTGCCACATAATCAATCAAGCTTTAAATAAATTATAATTTTAACTAAGAACATTTAAAAATCATTTATTAAACTTAATTAAGATAATTATATAATTGAGCCAACATAATTAAATATTGATCGATTATTAATTCAACCATTCAAATTAAGTAATCAATTAAACATATATTAATTAATCATTGGACTCTACTTGAATCGATCGCTTATATTTAGTTGAAAATTAATTAAACCTTAATTAAAATAAATGATTAAATTGGTTAACCAAAGTTAAAAAAAACAAAATCAAACATTAACTAGATTTATCATTAAATCAACTAACTTGAATTGAAACTAATCAAAATCTTAATATTTAAGTCCACCAACTGGATCAAACCTTACTAGAAATAAAATTGTCATAACCCTAAACAATCATTTAAATATGAAACCATAACAATAAATTTGACCAAATCACCAATATGACAAGTTAAATTAAATAAATCTTAACTATATCAATCAAACAAATTAAACATAAATAATCAATTAATTATTCAATAAATCAAATCAAAATTAAATCAAGTTAACTAAACCAAATTGAATTATAACTAATTCAATCAAACATAATTAAATTCAATCAAATTAGTATAGATAAATATATTACAAGTCCAAACCAAATAAATCTCATGTATCATAAGAAAGTTTAATTATATAACAAATCTCAAAATTACTAAAATACCTCTTAAACAATTTAAAATAGATGAATTGAAATATTAAATCAAATGGACTTAAATCAAAACATAAAATCACTATATTCAAATAATGAATGGTAAACCTAGTTCAAACTAACATAAATCACATAAGTTGATAAAAGCCAATATAAGTTAATTAAACATTAAGCTAGATGAAATCAAATAATTAGATCTTAAAATGAAATCGACTTAATGGAATCAAAATATAACTATCAACTCAACTTTAATTAAAATTAATAAAATGAAACTTATATCGAATCATTTAAGCAAGTCAATTGCATAAATCAATATAAAATAATGAATAATAGATGTATAAATGAAAACTCAACTAAAAATAAAATTGAAATTTAAAGTTAAATGAACTTAGTGAAATTAAAGAAACAAATAACTAAACTCAAATTGAAATATTAAATCAATTTAAATGAAATGATCTAAAAAATTAAACCATAGCAATCAAATTGGAATTATTAATGAATCAAATAAACATTAATCAAATTAAAACCCAAGTCAAAGCATTAATCAAAATTAGACTACTAAAGTGAATATTTAACTTTTTGGTGATGATCTTACTTTACTAGGCTTGGGGTGTTAAGTAGGTTCTGTCTTTGTTATATGCAAGGCTTAACCTCCTTTCTATTCTTTAAAACCTAAATTTAACATAAAAATGGACTAAAATTATAAATAAAATTAGAAATTAACTAAATCATTTAATGTGAAACCACCCAATAGTAAATCAACAAATCTTGAACTCAAATCAAAACTTAAACTTAAATAAGCTTAGTGCAGACTTGCCATACTAGCTCTCTTTTCACACACTTGAATACTAAGTCACCGACCATAGAATTACATTAGGCTGATGTGATGATTTTTATTATTTTATGGTATACTATTTTAGACTACATGGTTAGAAATGTTTGCTAGTTAGTCTGAATGTTAGGGCGCTCTCTTTAGGCTAATATTATTTTATATAGGAGGTTGTGCTTAAAGAAACTGTTATTGTAAACTTTAATAAATAATTTTGCTTACATGTGCTACTTAAGTCCTTTAGCATAGCTTAATGTGACAAATGGACTTGGCAATCACTAGTGCAAAGCTTGCATGCTTGAAATATAAACTGCTAATATATTATATATTTTCCTGGCATCTATTTTGCTTGACTTAAAATTCTATTTTAAAATTTTAAAACATAATTTAAGCATAGAATTAGGTTAAGATCTATGAAGATTTAAGTTTCGTAGGAGCTGATCATACCTATTTGATGGTCCCCAATGGAGCTTAAAAAGGTCCCTAAAGAAAATGATGATCTTGAAGTCAAATGAAGACCCTATATATCAAAATTGTAGTTCTAGGCTAAGTTGTGTAAAGTTAGAGCTTGACTGTCTATTTTTTCTTTTCTATAGTGTATAGTAGTACCAAACCACACTGACCTATTTAATTTAATTTATTTGGCTTGATTTATTTTGGAATTCACAATAGAATTACATGTATTTTATAAATTTCTTTTTATGATTGGTGTGTTCTATGATGAAGCCTACATAAGTTAAACTCTTAAAAAAATTAATTTTTCTACCAAAATAAATAAAAATAACTCAAACATAAATAAACAATTCATAATCTCATTATAAATAAAAGCCTTATGCATAAATAATTAAAAGCAACTAGAAACAACTAGATTTTATAAAACCATATTAATATATTCTTCGTACTTCTTGAATTGCACGCTTTATACATTGCATATAAGGGGCATCTAACTTGTGAGGATGACCCCCTTCTTGGAGAAGTGTGTCTTCTCGTGCTGATTTGATCTATGACTCTTTTCTAACTACATTTCGTTGTAGGCAAGAAATTACATACTTAAAACCTTTAAATAAAATTATGAGTCAAAATACATAAAAAATAAAAAAATTATTTCATTAGTTAGATGCATAACATATCAGCCATTATCTTAGGGTTAAGGAGTCAATTTAAGCTCTTAGCTTTCTTCCCCTAAATACAACAGTTCAATTATCTTGCATAGCATAAGACTGAAATTATAATTTTAAAATCTCTTAGGTGATATTAGCAAACAACCTCTTTCAGGTAAGAACTAAGTCAAAAAGAGTCGGGATAAGTTTATTTTCTCAAATGAGAAAAAATTGATAATTCTCAAATTCATAAAATTAAACTAGGTCAAATCTCTAACTTAATGTCAGAAGTGCTTTTAAACTTAAGTTCTGAAACATCATATTAGAATAACCCTTCAATTGCTAGACATTTATATAATTGTACTATTATAATTTAAATCATAGATTTCTAATAAAATGTCAATTCATAATCTCAATAACTTCAATTTCAAAAATATAAAACACACAAAAGAATAGTTCAAATGCTTACTGAACTTCCTAGTATCTAAAAGTATTTCTTACTTATACTTTATTAGCTTCTAAAAAAAACTCTTCCTCTTTGAAGTGTTCTCTTTTGAATTTCCAAATTAACCATCATTTATTAAGTCAAGTTTTGAAATCCATAAAGATAAAGGTCAACTTTTTTTAATCGATAGTATTCTTAGAAGGAATTTCTTTTCTCCGAAGATGTGATTAATTATAGGGCTTGTCCTTATAACGAACTACTAACTTAGTATAAAATAAACCATGTTTTATTTCTCCATATAATTCATGGGAAAGATCTTTGGTACATCAAAGACTCATCAACTCTAAGAATTCTTATTAAGTAATCGAATCCATTATAGGATAATATATTTATCTTTCGAGATAATATATTTATCTCTTAATAGCATATTTAATTGCCTAAATAAGTACCCTGAGATCTGAGTGGTGTTCCAAATAAAAATCCTCATAGTATTTCTTTTCTTTTAATTTACACATGTAAATGATAAATTTTATACACATATATACACACACATACTGCATGATTCATTTGCATGTAATTGCACAATTGGATGGAAATTCATGATGTGATGCACGTGATTGAATGAAGATCAATACCACAATAAGAGACATCCAATCGAACAGAGATTGTGATCGCAATGAGACAAGTGTGATTAAACCCAAATCACAATCACAGAGACATACATGACCTAATGGTGATTGCAATTGTCCTGAAATTGTAATGATTAGATAGAGGTTGCTCGTGGCAAGACACATGTGATCTAATGGGCTTTGAAATCGTGACAAGATGCACATGATCAGACAAAATTTGTGTTGTGATTAGAACAAGACAAGAATAATAGTTAGCGACTGTTTGATTGTCTGCATTTAAAATATAATATAAAAGGAATACAGTGCAAAAAGAACTCAGTGTAAAAGGATAACTTTATAATTGTTTAGTTTAGAGCTTTACAAATTCATGACTTTGCTTTTTTTTTGTTTGGTTGACAAAATATAATAACGTATGAAAGGTTTTGACATAGCGCTGGCGGCAACGGCAGCGGCCAGCGGTGCCGGTCGGCGGCGGTCAGCACGGCGGGGCGAGTGGCGGCGAGCGATGGCGGCAGACGGCGGTAGATCACTTTACATGTATTTGAATTCACCCAAATCTGGCGAATTCATCCAAATACACGCACTACGGTGTATTTGAAATCTGAAATTTTACTGAAACCAAATGTTTGAAATATTGCGTCATTTGGAATCGTGCATTCAATGCGCAATCAAACAATACCTTAATAGCTCATTATTAGGAAGAAAGATGTATGATTAAATGAAAATAATAATTGTGATGAGATGCACATAATCAGATGGAAACAACAATCACAATGCGACGCACATGATCAGATGGAGACCAAGATGATTGTCAGACCAACAAGATTGGATGGAGTCACAATCACGATAAGAAATGCGCGATTGGACAAAAATTTTAAGGGCATTAAGACACCTATGATTGAATGGAGTTCACAATCACAATGAAATGTATGCCATATAATTGAGATCATGATCATAGCAAGATGTGGAGAATACATACGATCAAACAAGATGGTAATCGAGATGAGATACACATGATAAAAAAAAATGTGTAGAAGGCTAAGATGTGGTTCAAGATATAGAGATCTGAGCTCAAATCATTACTTATCTGCAGTACACCAATAATTGAATAAGGAGAGACTTTAATCCAACCAAAGTGTGTATAGAGATTGAGCTTGAGTATGAAAACAGTGATGCCAATAAGCTCATTGATTCAATCTATAATAGATCAGAGCCAAAATTTATCCAATTTTGAGAGATATGCAAGCTCAATTCACAACTGTAGTAAAGTTCAAATAAGAAGTTGTTTCTTCCCAAGTCATAACTGTCAAAAGACTAATCTACCAATTCAAATATATTTTTTAATAATTTGGATCATTTAAAGTAGTAGAATGTTGATTATGCTTTAATACTCTGTTAATCTTGCTTTTTGGTACATTTTCTTCAAACCTTCCCCTGAAAATAGGAGTTTATTTGCAACTGCATAATATAGAACTTTGTGGGTAAAAAAAAACAAAAATTAAGGCAAGTGGATTGTGCAGCTTAGCTGTTTATGCTTCATGCTGACTCTATCATGTTCCCACCATATGGCAGTCTTGAATTCTTCTTGTCCCCTTTCTTCTGACAGGTAGATATCTATACTGTGGATGGTTCAGTAGCTATTGCTTCAGTTTATCTCATTTATGATCGTATTGACTTAATTTTATTCTCTCTCTCTCTCTCTCTCTCTCTCTCTCTCTCTCTATATATATATATATTCTTACATTTCTCAAAATTCTCTCTCTCTCTCTCTCTCTCTATATATATATATTCTTACATCTCTCAAAATTCTCTCTCTCTCTCTCTCTCTCTCTCTCTCTATATATATATATATATTCTTACATCTCTCAAAATACTATAATTAAAAAATTAAGCCTATGATCATGATGACATTAAATGGCTAGCTAACTAGTGTAACACTAGGATAATATATAGAATTAGAATGGCTGAGATAGGTTTAAATTTTTTTTAATATAGCTGAGCTAGTCTAAGTTGAATGATGGTGGCATCATCATCTTTAATTTTATCCCAATTGTTTGGCATCAAGTCAATAAATTTCTATTTTCCATTCATCCCTTCTAACCTATTACCTACTTTTCAAGTAGATGATTTTGAACATTACTTAAAATTAAAGACAAATGCATTGGTTATGAGTTTAATTCTTGACTCTACAGTTAATGTTTATAAAACTGTTAACTTTAAATATTCTAACTCCATGGCTTAGTGGCATCATGCATGACTGTAATATATCACTGAAGACAAAAAAAGTTAGAACTACTCTCAGAAAAGTAATTATTACATTAACTAGCACTCAATCCTTTATTATCATCTTGCGTTAACAAAGGAAATAAAACATATAATGCTATATGATTGTGAAGATATAACTAAAATATATTATTTAAAACACTCCCATTAAGCAAAAGGAAAAAGGCAAAGTACCCACCGTCTCTTAGCTCAGTTGGTGGGCCGACGGAAATAGGACAGTTGAATCTCCAGCGGGCCTATACTTGAAATTAAATCAAGTGGGTGATGAATGTGGCCACGTGATTATAACAACATCCCTGATGGTGGGGTGTTGGGTGGATACCCATTCAAAAAAAAAAAAAAAGGCAAAGTGGATGATAAGCACAACTATCAAAGCACATAAAGATCAAGAACAGTATGAAAATTTTCAAGGCAAGGCTTGGAAAAGTGATATGGTCAAGCTTCATTGGAAATAATAGATAAAAAAAATGTCTTAGGATAAATCATTCACACTGAAGAAGAGCATACTTTAAATTATTACAGTCTGCTTCACTTTCCTCCTGAGTTCTTTCAGTTTATTGTGATGATTATTACAGTTTGTTAATCCCATTTTCCCTATTAGTTTCCTTAAATCTGAATAGAATCATGTAATTTCTATGTAGCGGTTCAGAAGAAACAAATAGAATATAAATAGAAAAAAAATACAGTAATACTGTTTAATATTACATATACTGAACATCAATAAAGGAAGACTTAAATGCCAATAATATCATCGATACACAGATAAAAAAAAAACATAGTTCTTGCAAAACAAACATGGAATTGAAATAAGCATCATTTGGCATTTAACTTTCGCAGATAAGCTGAATAAAACAACCATTAACTTGGGAGGAGGTTCTGAGATAATTTTTTTAAAATTTTAATCAGCAGAGAGCACATTTGATGGGAAATTATGATCATTCTGGTGTTTTCAGATACAAATTATGTTAAAAAAATCACATCAAATCTAACATATGATAGCTTGAAAAATTAGAAACTAATGTTAAATTGGTGGTGTGGAATAGCCAAGTTGTGAAAGCTCCCAACTTTTCTGAGAAGCAACTTGTTCGTGTCGCGGAGTATATTGCTGCAATCCCCAGGGAAATTTCTTAGTTTTCCAGCTTATCTTATGATGATAAAATAAAGTTTTGTTTACTGTTAAGAATAAGAATGTAAAATATATGGATACCTCCATTTTTTCTAGCAGTTCATTTGCTTTTGCAGCAGAGATAACTATCTCTCTTGCAGAAGTCTTTATGAAACCTTCCTCTACACCTTTGTCAAATAATGCAAGCAATGGATTGTAATAACCATCAACATTCAAAAGGCCAACCTAAACACCAGTAATTTCAGGGGATTCTTATTATTCTGCTGTGAACCCTTTAATTTCTCAAATAAACTGTGTTAAGACTCACAGGTTTATCATGTATTCCTAGTTGTGACCATGTAATCATCTCCAACAGCTCCTCCATTGTTCCATACCCTCCTAAATGATCAGAAAAAATCACCTATTATGTTGAAAAATAATCAAAATAATAGTTGTGGAAATCTATGTAAATTTATATGTTGCAAAAAAAAGAAAATAGCAAATAATGTACCAGGAAGAGCGATAAATGCATCCGATCGCCGGGCCATTTCAGCCTTTCGCTCATGCATGTCTGAAACTTTTTTTACTACTCCAATTGTTTCACCAGAAATCTGTTTTATTGTGAACTAAAAATACAATGAGCAGACTAAAAATCTTAATCATATGCACATTAGCACACATTGATGAAAAATTTTTAAGTGGCAGCAGAGATAAAATATAAACACTGTTTGCTATAAAGGCTACATATTCTTGTATTCTTTCTTAAATATAGAATAAGATGTAAAGTTTTAAACAGTAATTTTGATGAGGCATTATTCCAACATCCGTTCAAAAACTTTCCAATGGTTTAAGAAGTCAAAGAACAAGGAGAACTCCTTTTTCCTTTATTTTTGGTACAACACGTAAAGAAAATTCAGTTTAAATTTCAAAAGATGCCAATGGGGCCTCAGGTGAAAATAGAAAAGTAGAGCACACATGCAAGGATGTTGAATCACAAAAATCTCGTCAGTTAAACCAGGCATCTTGAAAAGACAAGAAAACAAAAAATAAGAAAAAATAACTCGCTGCGTTGTAGACTTGCTTACCTCTATAGGCATAAGAGCTGTGGGAATGATCCTGCTTGCCGGCAACAAAGGGCTCAATAAGAATCACCAGAAAAGTTTTTTTTTTTTTTTTTTTGTTTTTTGACAAATAAAATCAAACAGCTGGAAAGCATAAAGTCCAGTAACTACCCGAGAACATCACAACCCCCATCATGAACAGTTTGGGAGATCAAACCCATCAATCCCACACTTCCTCCGCCATAAACCAAATCTATTCTTCTCTTCACCTGCAATCGAATTAAAAGCAAAAGGAAAAAAAAAAGAAAAAAGAAAAGAAAATCCAGTAATCCTATAAGCTACTCCAAAATGGATAGTTGACGGGAACTATACAGTCAAAGAGTACCAGTTCTCGGCCCAAATCCAGAGCAGCATCACTGAAGACGGCTCGGTTGCCAGAGTTACTTCCACAATAGACACAGATTGTCTTGAAACGAGTACGAATCTCTCCATCCATGGCTTTTCAACTTCCTCTGATTTCCACTTTGGCCTCTAAAATGAAAATGGCAGAAAAAGCTACAATAGAAGGGGGAGCAGATGCCAAAGTTGGGATCTTTTCATACAAATCCTGCCATTTGTCTTCTCTGAATGAGATAGAATCCCAAAGCACCACGCTTTCTGATTCCCCCCTTCACCCACTTTTTCAAAGCCAGAACAGAAACACCATTCTCCCTTGTTGTCTTCTTCAGTTCTTTTCATTCAGGAAGGTGAGCCGGAGTCCAATAGAATAAGGACCAAATAATGGCACGGGGCGCACGCGGAATTCTCTTAAAAGTCGCAGCTTTGGTTATCTCAGGATTAATTTATCGAGATGATGTGGTGAAATCATGATGGTGTTTGGGTTAATGTCTGAGGAAAATGGAAGGCAGGGGACCGTCATTATTGTTTTGATTGGGTTTTGCGGTTTTGTGGATCGAAGCCATCGACTTTGGATGGAATTGTGAAGTGGAAGGCAGATGTGAGTTGCATGATCGTGGAAATGTTTCTTGGTTCTTATCCCACTAGGCGTTGATAGGATTGGTTAGCAGTTTCAGGAGGCAAACTAACTTTGAGAGGAATCTTATGAACAAAGATTATATTTATATATATATATATATATATATATGATCATATAATTTTTATATGTTTATAAATCTTATATCTTTTTTATTTTTTAAAATTATTAAATTCAAATATTTGTGTATATTATTAAATTATTGAAACTATTATAAAAATAAAAAATATTGATTGAGCTTTTATTATAAATTTTAATATTTGAGTTATAATTTTAAATTTTGAGATATGTGACTGATAGTTTTGTAAATATATAAAAGTTAAGTGATATATATGAAATTATAATTAAAATTTATAGATTTATTTTAATATGAATATAATATATGAATAAGTAATCAATTTTTATATCATATTCACCTAATAAATTTGAAAAATTTTGAATTTATCATCATTAAAATTTGGTAATGATATTTTTCTTAGTTTATTATTGGATGGCTATTCTTTTATGAAATTTCATATTTTTATATTTAGTTTGATGTTATTTCTTGTTTCTCATTATGCCGTAGTTTGATTAGTATTAATACTAAAAAATTAAGATAATCTAAATGGCAACCAAATCAAATATTATTTAGATTATTTCAATTTTGATGATTTAAAATTTGGAAAAAAAAAAAAGTTATCTGAAGAGGGATTGAGATGTTATGTAAGTAAATATAGAAACTTAGGAGTAAGCTATATATTTTCATATCTTCCACCTAATTATGAAATATTTAATTATTTCAATCACATAACAATGTTTACATTATATATATATATATATATATATATATTTTATAAAATTAACATTAGTTCATTATTGACATGTTTTAGGAGTTGAGATGTTATGTAAGTAAATATAGAAGCTTAGGAATAAGCTATATAAATATATAATAATTGTGTGGCATGTATGTAAATCCCTTTATTGTAACTAGTGATGCAACTTAGACTTAAACTATAATTTGAAAGATATCAGAAAGTGAATTCAAAAGATTAGCTGCAAGAGATTCTCTTTTTCTAGCCTTTCACTTAAGTTCTCTTGAATATCATTAGACAAGTTGTCATTATGTTAGTAAAATTTCATATTTATTGTTGATGAGAATTTGGAGTTCACCGTTATGTAGACAAATTATGTGGACGGTGAAAAGATTAGATGTCAATGCAATAAATATAAAACTGAAAAAATTCTTACTTGTGATGATATCATAGTTCAACAATGCAAAAAAGTATTTATAATGAGCTACAATGACTAGTGATGAAATACTTGACTAATAGTAAAAAGAATTTTGAACTAAAATAGTCAAAGCAAATAAAATGGATAATAGGCTATTATCTTAGATGATTGTTTAGGCAACTCTATGAGAGAATTTAATAATAGGTATGAAAAGTTGATTGATCATACCAATTTAGGGAAGAGAGCAAAGTTTTAATTGATTGATAATATTGAGGTTAACTATGAGTTCCCAATTATGTTGGACTAGAAGGGATGTGTTGCATTAACCAAGTCTTTATCCCACTAGTGGGTTGACTACATGAATCCTTCATCTCCATTGTGTCTATTATGTGTCAAATTCTCATTTAATTCAAGTATACTAAGGTCATTTTTTATACATCTTAACCAAGTCTTTTTGTCTACCTCTACCTTTCTTAAAAGGCAAATATAATACATCCACTCTCCTAAATATTCAGCACTTTATGTAGCCAAACCATCTAGACTCTCTAATCTTCCTAGAGCTATTCCAACTTTTTGAACATACTCATTTGCATTTTATCTCTAAGAGTAAAGCCACTCATCCAGCATCCTCATCTTTGTAAAACTTAGTCTTATGCTTCTCTCTTTTATTGGCTAACATTCACCATAAGCCATTCAGTCTTACCATGATCTTATAAAATTTTTCTTTAAGTTTAAGTGAAACTTTTTTATCCCAAATTAGATGCATTCCCACTTGACCATCCAACTTGAATTCTACTAATAACATCTCCTTCTATTTCACCATCATTTTGAACAATAGAGCCTAAAATATATGAATCGCTCACTCTTATTAATGGCTTGTTCACTAATGTCATGATTACTAGAACTTCTACAACTAAAATTACACTCTATATATTCAGTTTTAGATCTACTTAAATGAAAACCTTTAAACTCTAATGTTGACCTCCATAATTCAAGTTTTTCTTGGACTCCCTCTCTAGTCTTATCAACAAGAAGAATGTCATCGACAAAAGCATACACCAAGGTACATCTTCCTAAATGCCTAGTAAAAAATACATAACTAAAGCAAAAGATAATGGCTTAAAGTTGATCCTTGATGTAATCCAAGCGAAATAGGAAAATATTTTTCAATCCTTCTTGTGTTTGGACATAAGTACACTCTAGTATACATATCATTAATGACTTGAATATAACCAATATTAACTCCTTTCTATTCTAGAACTCTACAAAGAACATATCTTGAAACTTTATCATAAGCTTTCTCAAAATCAATAAATATCATATGTAAATCCTCCTTACTTTCTCTATACTTCTCCATCAAACCTCTTAACAAATGTATAGCGTCCATAGTGGATCTACCTGGCATGAAACCAAACTGATTATGAGAAACTTTTGTATCACATGGTAACCTATGATCAATTACTCTCTCCCATAATTTTAATGTATGACACATTAATTTAATTCCTCTATAATTTGCACACTCTTGTGCATCTCCTTTTTTTTCTTAAATATAGGAACCCATAACCTCTCTATCCACTCATCTGGCATCTTTTTAGTCTTTAAAATTTAAGTGGAACTTTTCTATCACACAACAAGCCAGATGCATTCCTCCATTTCAACCATCCAACTTAAATTCTACTAATAACATCTCCATCTATTTCACCATCATTTTGAAAAATAGAGCCTAAATATATGAATCGCTCACTCTTATTAATGACTTATTCACCTAATGTCACAACACTACCGCTAGAACTTCTACAACTAAAATTACACTCCATATATTCAATTTTAGATCTTCTTAAACGAAAACCTTTAGACTCTAATGTTGACCTCCATAATTCAAGTTTCTCTTGGACTCCCTCTAGTCTTATCAATAAGAAGAATGTCATCAACAAAAAGCATACACCAAGGTACATCTTCCTGTAAATGCCTAGTAAAAAAATGCATAACTAAAGCAAAAAGATAATGGCTTAAAGTTGATCCTTGATGTAATCCAACTAAAATCGAAACATATTTTTTCAATCCTTCTTGTGTTTGGAAACAAGTAACAGCTCTAGTATACATATCCTTAATGACTTGAATATAACCAAATATTAACTCCTTTCTATTCTAGAACTCTCCAAAGAACATCTCTTGAAACTTTATCATAAGCTTTCTCTAAATCAATAAATATCATATGTAGATCCTCCTTACTTTCTCTATACTTCTCTATCAAACCTCTTAACAAATGTATAGCGTCCATAGTATATCTACCTGGCATGAAACCAAACTGATTATGAGAAACTTTTGTATCACATGGTAACCTATGATCAATTACTCTCTCCCATAATTTTAATGTATCACATTAATTTAATCCTTTATAATTTGCACACTCTTGTGCATCTCCTTTTCTTAAATATAGAAACCCATAAACTCTTTATCCACTCATCTGACATATTTTTAGTCTTTAAAATAACATTAAAAAAATTTGTAAGCCAAGAAATTCCTTGATCTCTAAACATTTCTACACTTTTATTGGAATATCTTGGTCTCTTGTTTTCTACATTTCATTTTCTTTAAAGCTTCTCTAACTTCAGATTTATTTATACAACGATAAAAATAAAATTCTTTATTTTTGTTTAGGGCATTAAGGTTGCTAAAATCAATTGTACTTTCAAATCCTTCATTGAAAATTTTATCAAAATACCTCATCCACCTATTTTCAATATCCTTTTCTAAGAAAAGCACTTTATTATTTTCATCCTTAATACACCTCACTTGAACCAAATCTTTATTTCTCCAATCTCTTTGGTTGGCTAACTTATACATACATCTTTCACCTTCTTTGATATCTATCTATTGTTTATATCACTAAAAGCTAAATATTTTGCATCATATATTATTTTCTTAGAATCTCTACAGGCCACTTTATATCTTTCTCAATTCTCTGAGTTTTTACATCTAAACCAAATTTTATAACAATGCTTCTTATTTTTTATCTTTCTTGTATATTCTGACTCCACCACCAACTATTTTTATTAAAAGAAGCTTTTTATTTTGATTCTTCAAGCACATTTTTAGCAACTTGCTTAATTTCACTTCTTTACTTTTTTCCACTAATATTAGCTTCTTTATGAACATCCCAAATTCTAAGCTCTTGTAGCTTGCTCTTAAAAATATTTTTATTTGTATTCTTTAAGTGTCTCCATCTAATCATAGGATAATAATTTGATTTTATTTCTCTCTTACAATCTTTCATCTTAAAATCTAAAACTAACAATCGATGTTGAGTACTTAAACTTTCACTTAGAATGACCTTACAATCTTTACAATCTAAATGATATATTTTTCTTATCAGAAAATAATTAATCTGTGTTTTACTAGATCTATGTTTATAAGTAATAATATGTTCATCTCTTTTCTTAAATAAAATATTAGCAACTACAAAATCATAAGCTAAGGCAAAATCTGATATAATCCTGCCTTTTTTATTAGTCACCCCAAATCTATAATCACCATGAATACTTTTAAAATCTTTTACCACTCTACCAACTTGTCCATTTAAATATCCTCCAATAAATATTTTTTCTTCAAGTGGTATATTTTGTATTAATCCCTCTAATTCATTCTAAAATTTTTCTTTTGAGCTTACATCCAAACCTACTTGAGGAGCATAAATACTTATAACATTGATAATCTTAGTATCAACAATAATCTTTAAAGTTATAATTCTATCACATCTATTAATATTTATAACATTATCCTTTCATAATTTTCTTATTTCGTTACTTACTAAATATCAAAGTTTAGAACCTAAATTATCAATCTCCTTAGCTTTCTCCCCAACCCATTTAGTTTTTTGAACTCATAAAATATTTATATTTCTATGAACCATAATATCTATTAATTCCATTAATTTACCTGTAAGGATACCTATATTCCAAGATCCTAACCTAATTCTAGTTTCATGGACTAACTTCTTTGCCCGCATCCATCCATAATGTGGAAACTCTTGCTTATTTAACACTGCACCCGAGCGTCGATGTAGCGGCCCTTGCACATTTTTCACTATATTCAAGTCATACAATGCGTCACTTCCAGGGGATGCCCTAGCATTAACACAATGATTTAAAGGATTCATGTCATGATTATTTCGACAAGTTTTACGCTAGTTTTCAACTACCTATCGCAACCCTCCACTTTTCACATCCGAACTTGAGACCGACAAAGGTTGCATTAATCTCATTATGCTAATAATGCTATTCACCTTATCAATAGTAAGATATATCATGATTTGAAGTACTATTTTTGATACACTAGATGGAAGAGGTAAGTAACATAGTTTTGTTAACCCCATGAGTTTACCCTTATATTTTGATTTTGATAATTATAGATATAATTAAGTAAAAGTTAATGTCATTTATTAAAATTAAGTGTAAAAGTGAGCTAACTTATATATGATTAAACTTAAATTTATAAATCAAGATCATCAATATTTTGAAGTGTATTACAACTCAAGTGAAGGTGGTAGTCTAATTAGCTTGAGTTAGCTTGACTATCATTAATATAAAGCTTCAAGCAAAGAAACATTTAATTCATTTTTGAATCATAAATTATTATGATTTTAGATGTTATGAATATTAAGATTCCTCACACACAAATAAAATTAAAATTAAAATTTAATTAAATAAAATAAATAAATCTAAAAAAAAAATAGTCTGTCCAACTAAAGATCATTCTATACAATCATATTCAGTCTCAATATAAATTTAAACATCTTCATTAATTAAATAAATACTAATTAAAAATTTGATCTTAGGATCATATTTAATGACATGTATCATTTTATATGAAGTGGTTAATTTTGAATTGAAATTAATTTGTATTATTATGATGGTAAAAATTTTAGAGTAACCATATTATATCAAACAAGTTATATCATATGATAAATTTTCTAATATAATTTAATATATCACATATTTTTAATCAAATTATTTTTACAATCAAATTTGAACTAAGTGTACCATATGGGTATGACGTAGTCTAGTTGTTGCTTGAACCATGATATATTAACTTGCATTATTTTTCTCTTACTATACTTTTACTTATCTTACTTCTTTTACTTAATATATTGTTGACATTAATTGGTTATATTCTTAGATATTGATTGCACACAAAGATTAACTTAAGACAATCATTTAAAGAAAGATTAAATTAAGAAAACAAATATTTACATTATCTAACTTTTTCCTACCTTAAATAGCTCAACTTTTAAAAGAAAAAAAAAACCAAGTGTATTTACTTACATACTACATAATTCTTATATATTTACATATTTAACATCTAAATTTTAATTTTTAAATAGAATAACATTATAATTTTTAATATCATATTAAAAACATCATAAGCACTCACTTTTTAAAAGTGAATATTATATTTTTAACATAGAAAAATATTAGATAAATAAATATCTAATTTTAAATATTTATATAGTATTATATATATAAATGTATAAAAAATTTCTTTCAAAAAATCTATAATTCTCTTGCAGGGCAGCTGTCTTCCACCCACGAATAGATTTGCTCAGAAAAGATAAATAAGTGGGCAGCTGTAGAAAGAAAACTCCTTTTGTGTCTTGCTTCAGCTTTTATCCATTGACGGCCACACAAGTCTTGTTCTGTAGTGTCGGCCTTCTTGTCTAAGCTGCAGTGAATTGAAAAGAAAAAGCCGAGCCCCCTCTCCATCACCTTCACTTCTCATCCACGTGTCAAGAAACAGAAGCCAATGGCTGCTCTCAAGGTTTACAAACTAGTTTTTATTTTTAATAACATTGATATTATATAAGACTGATGTTGAGATTTTCATTGAAGAAACATCATGATTGATGAATTAAATATGATTAATTATAAGTTTTATAACTACCATCTCTTAGCTCAGTTGGTGGCGGCGTGGCCAGAAGTTTGAATCTCTCACAGGAGGCCTTACCAGGTGGGAGAAAAGTAAGTGACCGCGTATGGATGATGAATATGATGCTAGGTCCTCATGGGATTAATCACAATATAATTCCCACCCACAAGATGGGTAGGGTGTTGGGTGGATACCCATTCCAAAAAAAAATTATAAGTTTTATAACTGTTGCGTGCTAGAAAATCAGTTGCGGTAGAGTAAAAGTTTACGCTTTAGCTTCTTTGGGAGTCCAAAAAGCGTATTTAAAGAGAAAGAAAACTCAAAATTTTACGTGAAAATCTCGAAAAAGGAAAAACCATAGTCTAGCCAAGAAAATCTTCCACTTTGTATTTCTTTTAGAGTGAGGATCTTCCGATGGCGAGATTACGAAAAGTATGTGAAGGAATAATAGTTCTTAGTAATAGACGATGTTGATGGCGATGTTGGACGGCGATGTTGGCGGCGATGTTGGCGATGATGTTGGCGATGATGGCCGGCGGTAGTGGTGGTGCGATGGCCGGCAATAGTGGTCGACGGCGATGAGATCGGCCGGCTACGGCGGCGGCAAACGGCGGTGGTTGGCCGTCAGTGGTATACGATTATGCTTGGAGGATCTTCAAGCTTTAGGGCTCTCTCCTCTCTCGCTTGGCTCCATACTATGAAGAATGACTATTTATAGGTGGAGAGTGGCGTCTCAGAATACATGCAAAATCGAACCACTCCACTTCATGGCTGAATGATTCCTTTGATCATTTGATGCATTTTAAGTATTTGAATGCTCAAATGAAGTCGAAATTGTAAGATCTTGGGCTTGTTGGATTCGGCTCGTCGAGGCGCTCGATTTAACTATAAACACTTCATATTTGAGAGCTATTTAGGGATTTAACTGATATCCCAAAGTTTTTAAGGATATTTCAAGAGCTTGATCTCGGCCAGTTTTAACTTCGGATCAGCTTGCTTTTAACATCAAGATTCGTGCTTCGACTAATAGTATTTTAAGTGTCATATCAGTTTTCCCCCTATTTTTGGATGACATTATCTCAATCATCCAAAATATATGTCAATCTTTGAAAATAGCAAATTCTTCCAGTAAAATTTGAGGGGAATTAACTACACATTTTGAGAGAAACGGTCTTCATAGGAGCACAAGATTATGACTCAGATGCGACTAGATGCATGTAGGTATTCGGTGCGAGATTCGAGGTTCTGGAATTTGAAACAATCGTGGTATTGAACGCATATGGTATTTTGTATAGCACTCATTGCGTAAATCCTTTATGCAAATGATAGCAGCATGGGTTAAGTAATCTTAGATAGCGATCATAGCCGGTGATGAGTAACGAATTAATTCGAGAGCAGACGCTTGAATTTGCAACCTTATGATTCGCCAGGAAGGGCTTTCTGAATTCAGCGTCAGAAGAGTTAATAAGAGCTACCACATAGCAGGAGGAATAAGATTTTGATGGTTTATGATTTTGGCTTTGGATGATTTTGACAATTTTTACCATTTGCCCTTAGAAGTCTATAAAACCATAGGCTGGAGAAAACACCTTCTCTTCTTCTTGAGAGAAGGTCGTTGATCAAGACCGTAGTTAAATGCAGAGCTTAGTTTTCTCTAAAGAGGTGTTAACTAACCTCGTGACCGGCCGGGTTATCAAGACCCGTGGTTCATTGGCTCGATTTTATAAAATGTTAACCCTCGTCCGATTGAGAATCGACCCGTAGTTCTTCTTAGCTCGTTTTCCCTCGAAATAGTGTTAACTAACCTCGTGAGCATGGGCGATCAAGAACCGTAGTTCATCAAAAATCAATTTCCGAAGAAAAGATCATACTCATGACCAATTGGGCGATCACCGGAGACGGGGTTAAAAGATGCTCAACGATGGTGGTGATAATAGTAGCCAGTGACTTGAGGTGGTCAGGAGGATAATGGGTAGCCGGTGATATTGATGTCACAGCGGTCAGCGAGCCGGGACTAATGGTTGGCCCGACGAGGTGGTCGATAGGCAATCACAGTAGTCAGATGCTTAGCGTCAGTATGTAGGATAGCCGTAAATGATATGGTAATGAGCAAAATATCAGCGATGGTCGGTAATAATGATAATCAGCGGGACCAAACAACCTGATTTACGATGGTTAGCGGTCAGCGAGTGGTTAGCGGAAAGGGGTGGTCAGCGAACATGGCGCTCGTAGTCAGCGAGATGGCATGACGATGGTAGTGGCAAAGATTGCCGGCGATAATTGGCAATTTCTTTTCTATCCGAGGTTGTTTGTCATATGTGACTTGATAGCGTTAACGATTTGTGTGGTAGGTTGCATTAATCCGATGATTTTAACCTATCCAGATTGTTTTAGTGTTACCCAATGACATTAACCTATGGAAGAGGTCGAATCGCTAAATTTTGACCTATCCAGGGTTGTTTGTCTGTTACCATGTTGTATGGAAGAGAATGGGATGTCCACCAGGACCTTTGACTATCTGGTATTAGTGTTACTTGACTTCTTACCATATGGAAGAGGTAGATCAAGTCCCCATTGGATTCATGCACGATTGATACAATGTGAGTTGTATATTTCTCAAGTGGGAGAATTAAATGAAGAAGAAATAAGCTTATAAGGAAAATCCATAAACTCATTACTTTGATAATATCAATGATACAATATTGTCATAAAATAACTTAACAAGGGAGATACATTTTTAGAGAGTTAACAAATAGAGGTGGAGAGGAAAGGACAAACGATAAATTAAAGACTACAATATTTATACACCAATGATTACATATAACACTTTTACCCTCCATGTTCCAAGTTTTAAGGAATATTTTTTTCCTCGATCGTTGGTCATAACTTCGGTTGGTCATCGATACAAGTGAGCAGTCCTTCTAGCAAAACTCTGAGGTACTTCTTTATCTTGAAGATTAAAATTTTCGATGTTGAAGGTCACCGAAGCGTGGTTGAACTTGTTTGAGATAACATGATTGTATTTATTTGTTGATTTCCGGACCATAACCCCATAGAGTTTGAAATTTTATCTTGAGATGAGGTACCAAAGTGACACAAGATTGATTGGAGGGTCTTCCAAATATAGTGTTGTATTTTGACTTGACCGTTCTGAGTGAGTGACTTGTTGAGGAAATTCTCAGAACACGAAGGGTGATTATCCTCCTTAGGCATTATCAAAGCGGTCTATAGAGTTGAAGTTGTTCAACACCCATGCTAAGAAAGGTGGAGTAAAAAAACATCAAAGGAACTCCCATTATCAATCAAAATTCTCTTGATCAACCACACTGCGATGACAAGAGGATCTTGATGTGGAACTTGGACTCATTCAAGTCAGTTATTAAAAGTGATGGGATGATTAATACAAGATTTTTTAACTCCGCTCTTCAAAGGTGGCGATGAAGACTTGATTAAATAGTAGTGGCCCACTTATGTCGTTTCAATTTCTCCAACTATTTGGCGACTATTATGTTGTTTCTATGATGATTGTCCTTGCCCCTTGAAGCTATGTTTACTTGAGTTGGTTGGTTTTGCACAAATTGAGAATATCACTTTGAATAAGCCTCAATCTCTTCTTTAAGTTGTTTACATTCCTCGTAGTATGTCCGACTTGATGGAAGCATAATATTGCTCGATTTTAAGTTGGTTTTATGGATGTGGCCACTTAATGGTCTCTTCATCTCAAATGGCCATCAAGACGTTAACACGAGATGTGTTGATGGCATGTATTCCAATCATTGATGTGAGAGCCGTGGAAATCACGGCCCTTGTTGCTTCTTCTGATGGCATTGTTGATCTGTGTTTCCTAAAGCACTCTTATGTTTTCCTGTGGATCGTTCAAATTATTTTTGGTGGGCATTAATAGCCTCATCAATTTATGCTTTCTGCTTTGTGAACTAAATTCGGTGTATGAGTGGACCATATCGCTTACAGTAGAAAGGTCGGGGCAGCCCTCAAGGAAAACTCTTCTTAGTAATTCAGGGTCTACTCCAAGTATTTGGCGAGCTTCTGAGGAGAATCTTTGAAAGTATTCTTTAAGTGATTCACCTTCATTTTGATGAATGCTAGAGAGATGGGAGGAATCTTTAATGATCCTCCGATTTGCAATGAACTATTCCACAAAAATCTTGGCGAGTTTGTCAAAGGTATGGATGGATTCCCTTGGAAGGGAGTAGATCCAAGTGACTTGTCCTTGAGAGTAACTAGAAAGACGACAAGTAGTGTCAAGAGCTCATTGGATATGCATGATAGTCATGTAATGTCGATGTGTTCTTGTGGGTCATCATCAATCAATGTTAAGCTTGAAACCCAATAGGATGTTGAAGAATAGCTAAAGGTGAGATTCATCATACGCGGTGAGGAAGATGATTTACATCTTGAAGGTGAAATTTGTCTTGCATTAAGCCTAATTACATTACGTATAACATGACAGTGGGTCAAGATGACAATGTGTCAAGCTACCGATAATTGATGGATTATCGGTTGAGTTACGTGATGGATGAGTAACTAGCGGTGTCGAGATTAGTATCCGCTTTTACGTGGAGGAACTTTAGCGTCAGATTAGCATTTTGACCTCCCCACTAATGATCGATCTTGGGGAGGTGTGTTTTCCTTGGTAGTGGTTGTGTTCCTCAAATCGGATCATCTCATTTTGAGACTCTTCCATTTCGATCTTAAGAGATTCTTGTCGCATTCGGCGGTCATGCTATCGGGGACAAGTGAGGCAAGGTTCTGGTTCAATGATTGGTTTCAAGTGGCAGGAGTTGCGGAGGCTCCTTGTGGTAATGCCTTTATTGATATGCATTTATTCACAAAATTGTGATTGATGGGTTCTTTTAGACGACGAACTTGCTAGAAAACCAATTGCGGTAGAGTAAAAGTTTACATTAGCTTCTTTGGGAGTCCAAAGCGCACACAATTATTTAAAGAAACAAAACTCTAAAATTTTTTAATAAAATCTAGAAAAGAGAGAAAAACCATCTAGCAAGAAAATCTTTCACTTTATATTTCTTTTAGTACAGATCTTCCGATAATTCTGATTATGTGAGAAGGGAACAACTGGCTAGTAATGCGATGTTGGCCGATATTGGCCGATGTTGGCAATGATGTTGGCGATGATGTTGATACGATTTTAACGATGATGTTGACGATGATGATCGGCGGTAGTGGTCTGATGATGGCAATGGTCGGCACGCGATCGGCGCGCGGCGGCCGGCGGCGTGGTTGTCGTCGAGTGGTCGATGTGCTTGGATGATCTTCAAGCTTTAGGGCTCTCTCCTCTCCTCTCATGAAGAATGACTATTTATAATTGGAGGAGTACGTCTCGTAAATACATGCAAAATCGAACCACTCCACTTCATGGACTAATGATTCCTTTGATCATTTGATGCATTTTAAGTATTTGAATGCTCAAATGAAATTGAGGAATAAGATCTTGGGCTTGTTGGATTGGTTTGTCGAGATGCTCGATTTGACTATAAACACTTTATATTTGAGAGCTATTTAGAGATTTAGCGATATCCCAAAATTTCTAAGGATATTTTAAGAGCTCAGATTTTAACTTGATCGCTTGCTTTTAACATCAAGAATCGTGCTTCGACTAGTAGTATTTAAGTATCATATCAATAACTAATAGTTTGTTATTAACCCAATTTTTTTTGTTCTGTATTTGACGGTGGACTATTATACTGATCTGTTGAGATATTTATAAATAATCTAATTGATCTAACTAACTGATGCTCATTAAATCATCTATTAACTTTATAAATAATATTCGATTAATTACAAGTTTTACAATTATAAGTTGGTGATTTACTATTTTTTTCTGGTGTCTATTTTGGTTACGATCATCTATTCTCTTTCATCATCAACTAATATGTATTAATTTTTATGTTCCTTTTAGTCCCACCTTCAAATTTGATTATTTCCTTCTCACTTTTGGACAACGTTGGAGATATATATATATATATATATATATATATATATATATATATATATATATATATATATATATATATATATATATATATATATATATATATATATGACATTGAGATGAAAGTTAGCATCTTCAATTGGGTTCAAGACAAATGTCATGATATATCAAGAATACTTGATTTAAAACTCAGCTAATTAGTGCTTATCGTAACTGCTACCACCTAGAGCATATTATATCTGCATGGAATGCTTAACAAGATCGCGTAAGTAATAGAGTAACTCAAAGGCTTACTTCCTCAAATTTATTTGTTTGAAGTGATAAAATTCAATGTAATCGACTTTGTGTTATCTAGGGTTAGTTTGAACTTATAAATCATGATCAAAATCTTGTTTCTTGACATTTTAAAAGTTTGATCCTTAATACAAAATCATATATTATATCCCTCTGTGTGTTCTCTCAACGTTGTTCCTTCTACTAAAACTTCTTACTAGGTGGTGTGCGGCCACAGAACAAAAGATTTTAATCTTTGAGTGGTAAGTTGCAGCATCCACAACTTAGAAAGAAACCTATCAAATTCATAAGAAAATTGCTTAACCAATTGGAGATTGTACAACATAGAAAAATTCATAGGGTGAGGATTATAGGAGAGTTCTACCTTCAACATCGATGAGAAAAGGATGACACCTACTACCCGACATTGAAAATTTTCTCCATCCTAGGTGGACAGTGGAGAAGAAGAAAAAAGGAGAGAAAATCGCAGGAAACAACTAGAGAATGTTTTCTTTAGGGAGATTGTGGAAGATGAATCACCCAAGAAGTTTAAGATTCCATCTCTAGAGTTTTACAAAGAAAAATTATATTCAGTTCATGATCTCACTTTCTTCGAGTCTATCATTTGCTTACTAAGAATCAATGACACGCTGCAATATCATCTTTTCGTTATGATTCCGAAGCAATCAGCTTCATGTTGGTTCAAGAACCTCCCTGTTGGGGTCATTATTTGGTTTGCAGATTTCAACCACATATTCATTACGTGGTTGTTGGTGTGAAGCCTAGTAAGAGTTTGCAAGCCTTGTGAATTGCTAAGAACCTACTAAATCTTTGAGGAGTTTCATTGCATGCTTATAGAGAGAAACATTGAAAGTTAAGAATCTTGAGCTACAATATTTCCCGATGCACTTGCTCAAGGCCAGAAGGTCTTTTCCACTTATGGGTCAACAACACCTTGTTGACTTCACTTTGGAGCTCAACTTTCTCATCATAGATCTAGGACTCTTATAGACACTAAGAGTTCCCTAGTCTTAAGACACTTATAGTGATTAGGTGAATAGTTAACCTAATCTTAGAGACTTAGAAGAGTTAGCCATAGGGGTAGGTTGTGCCTTAGGGATTTAGGAAGACTTGCCTACCCTATAGCCCAAACCCAATCCTTGCTTCCTTCCTTCAAACCAAACCTCAAATTCAAAATTCCAAACCCCAAAATCAAATCCAACTATCCAATGATTGAAATCCATCACTAAATTCAAACTCCAAATCCCTTCCTAGACCATTTGATTTTATCTTATGGAATTAGCCTTAACCAAATCCAAACTAACTCCCACCCAATTGATTTTCTCAATTATCAAAACCAATCTCAAATCAAATTCTAAATTCCAAATCAATTCCAAGTTCCAAATGATTGAAATCTATGATCAACTCCAAATTCCAAATTCCAAAATTCCAAAAATTTCTTCCTAAGTCATATGAGCCACCTTCGTGTGCTTAGCCAAAATTCATTCAAATCAACTCAAACTTGGCTGATTTCTTTATAAATCAATCATTCCTTCATTTATATTCCTAAATATTAATGAAACTTACACTCCAATGACCAAAAATAAATCAAACCAAATCAACACCCAAATTAGCCCTTTCAACCTACATCCCTAAGCTCAATCAAACTTGCTTCCAAATCACTCCAAACTCAAGTGATTTTCTCATGACCCATTTATATCTTCATTTATATTCACAAATATAAATGAAATGTAAATTCAAATGACCAAACCAAACTCAAATTAAATCAAATTCCCAATTTTAGCCCTTTTAGCCAAATTTTTGAACTTAGCTAAATGAAACCCAAATCAACTTAAAACTCATGGATTTCTTCATGATTCAATCATTCCTTTAATCATTGATCCAAATATAAACATAAACCACCATTATCAAACCAAATCCAAGTTAACTCAAATCAAGCCCAAGTTGACCCTTTGACTTGAAATTATCATATGAACCCAAACCCATTTGGCTCCAAACCAATTATTGGATTTATATTCCAATCCTAAGTCCTATATGAGTTCAATCTAACTTGAATCAAGCCTTGATCAAGCCAATTGATCAATTTAGGCTCACTTGACCTAAAGTGACTTAAAGGACCTTTTTGAGCGAAGTCCTAATCCAACCCAAATTGGATTGAACGAAGCCCATCTAAACCTCAAACATGACCAACAATCATCATGGGGTGATCAACCATATTGAATTGGGTCAAACCAAGTCAAATGTAACCTTTGACCAAGTCAACACTTAGCCCAAATGAAACTCAAACTAACCAAAATACCATATGTCAAATTGATTGAAACCATTGGTCCAAACCCATTCATAACCAATGATTGAACATGACCAAGTAATCAATTGAGTCAAACCAAGCTAATTGGCCACTTGACCTAAATTGACCCAATTGGCCAAAAAAAGCCAAAATGGGTCAAATCATGATTTAATCCATATTGATTGTAACCAATAGCTCAAGTTCATTTCAAATCACTTGTTGAACTTGACCAAAGCCATGATTGAGTCCAAGTTGACCAATTGATCAACTTGACCCAACCTAGCCCAAATTGACCTAAAAAGTCAAATTGACCAAAATTCAAATTAATTCCAATTTAAACCAAAATAAAGCCTACAATCATTTTCAATCAACCAATTGAACTTGACTTCTAACCCAACCCAATTTGGTCAAATTGGTCAAATTGGTCAACTTGACTAATTTGACCCTTTTGAATCCAAATGAGTCAAATTCAAACCTAAGCCAAACCATATCAAATTAATCACACCAAAATATTCCAAATCATGATTTAGTCCTAACGTAAGTCTTGGTTTGACCCAATTTATCCAATTGGTCAACCCAACCCAATGTGAACCTAATTGAATCCTTTTGCCCAAATTGACCTGAACCACTTCAAGCCATCCTCATGGAACCCTATTGGCTGACCAAGCACACCCCAAACCAGCCTTAGCCCCTAGAACTTACTTTGGACCAAAGGAAACTCACCAAGCTAAGCTCACTCTTCCCCATCCATGGTCGAACCTGATGTACCCACCTGCCCATATCAAGCCCTGAGACACCTAACATGGGTTTGGCCACTCATGGCATGCCACTTCGAATAGACGTTGACCCCTCCGATGACTTGATGACGGTGAATTGATAGAATTCATGGGAATGATCCCGTCCATCAAAGATATAATCCCTCATTTCAATCGATTTTGTATCAAATTTGATTTGATTCAGCTCAAGAGAAGTTTTCAAAACTCCCCAAAGCTTCCTCAACTCCTCCCTGCCACTTCTCGCCTTCCCCTCGTAGAACCAAAACATGACACTTCTATTTCGATTCTAACTCCCTCCCCGTGCAAGCAAACTTCAATTTCTTGTGCATACACAATCCTCATACTCAATCGAAGCCGATCAAATCACTTCCAGAGCTTCCTGAGCATCGGACATTGGAGTTCGATCGAAGCCGAGGTGTGTGCGTGCGTGAATTGGTCAACCAAGCTTTTAACACCAAATTGAGCTCAGATTCTTTCAATAGGGCCTCGCCTCAACTAGGCGAAGCTACCTCCGGCGTTGCACCGCAGGATATTAGCTCTGGTGAGATAATTTCTCAAAACTGTAGCTTTAGGCCTTTGTGTGTTGATTTTTTGTGAAAGAAATCTCTATGTCGAGGATTATCCGTATGTGATTACTCTCTTAGATGGTGTGGGATCGTTTGATCCAAATCAAGCTTCGGATCAAATGGAGAAAGATGAACGATGCTTGTCTCATCACTGCTGAGGATAGATCAAGAGCCGTCATCTCATGTGATTGAGATGAACTTCTCTGATCAAATTCCGCAGTAGATCCATTAATTTCCCCCTTTACCCACGGATTAAACTATGGTCGTCCCATCTTAGATCGGACGACCATAAAAGTCCATGCCATTAGTGTGCCGAGATGTGATAACTTAAATAACCAAATCTGTCACGTGGAAAGCCCATCGTGACCGTGGCGATAGATTAGGGGTTTAATTAGGGTCAATTAATTGGTTTTTAATCCTGAAACTTTTTAAAATCATAACTAATTGTAGAAAAATCCAAAAAATACAAACTTAAGCTCATTTTGAAGATATTTCAGAGGAGAAACTAGGAAAATTATAATTAGTTGATTTTAAATAGTTACTTTGGTGAAATTAAGGTTTTATCAAAATTTTAATTAGCTTAATTACATCTTAATTAAGCACTCAATTAATCTAAAATTTTTTTGTGGATGTTTAGGAGGATGACCTTTGCCTCTCCTATTTTTTTGTAATTTTATTGATTGCTTAATTAGGGAAATCATTTGAGTAAGCTCTTATCACTCTCTTAATCCAATTAATTGTAATTAAGGAATGAACAGTAACTTGATTAATCATTTGAACATAATTATTCATGTTAAACAGTAAGATCGCTTAGGGAATGTGATTGGAGATATTTCTCCAAATTTATTTCCTAAGTATTCTTTACCTTTGAAAATTAAATTAACTAATGGGTTAATGGAATGATTAATTGATTAATTAAGTGAATGTTCAAATGATTTAGGGATTAGGATTGAGGCCTTGCCCTTTATCATTTCTCCCTAAGTTAATTTCATCATTCAAATTAAAACATAACTAAAACATTTATTCAATTCATTAAAGCTAATGAAATTAAAATTAAAATCAATTCATCCTAACCTAAGCAACCTTTAATTGATCTTGGGTAGCTCCTTGGGTGTTCAATAACCCAAGGTGGGAGATAATGAAATTATGATTAGCTCACATGTGTGAGAAAATCATAAGAGTAATTAAGTGATCCCTTAAGCTTAATTAACTATTAATCATAAGCCAATTGCATTATGCCCCTTTCATTTCTTAGGAGCATTACAAATTTACTTTTCATATGGTTGCATATCATATTGGCTTATTATTAATTAGTTAATTAACTTAAGGTGATATAGGTAAGGGACAATTAATTCATTTAATTCTTATCTTAACTAATCAAAACATAAAATCAACTTAATATTCTTCATTAAACCAAACTAATTCACATATGGGGAAATGGGTTATTAGCAAACCCTCCCATATTTCCTAAATCAAATCAAATTCAAAGATAAAAATCTCTTTAAAGAATTTTGATTCATTTTAAATAATCTTATTTAATATGATTGTCCTTAGGAATTAAGGTGGATGAAATCATGTGTTTACATTCCTTTATTTGTTTCTTCAATCATGCTAAATATTATTTGTCATATGAAATCATGCATTCATTTCTTTTGAAAATTAATTAAATAAAATATTTCTTTTATGTCAAATTGCATGTGTTGGCTAAAATTAAGAATATGGGTGGTTATTATCACTATTAAACCAAAATTATTTTCAAAACCTATAAATCAAATATTATAAATGAAGTAATGCTTATGAATATTTATAAGCTTGCATGTGATGATAGTATAATATGTATAATGTGAAGTTCTCTTTCTCTTTACATGGATTCACATAGGATTTTGCAAGTGTATAGTTCATTTGAAAAGAACATAACATTTGTTTAAATCTACTCCTATGCATTTCCATGTTAAGACTTATGAAGAGTTTCACATTGCATATGTAAATCATACAACCAAATCAAACATAATTTCTTGCATGATTCTTATCCATTTGGTTCTTTTTATACATTCATATGTATGGATTGGATATCTGGGACTCTGAGGCTTTAAGTAGCCCTAAGTATATCTTGTACCATATATAGTGTAAAAAATAATGGTCATACTCACTTAAAACTCTTATACATATGCATGTGTGATGTGGCTAATGAATAAAGAATCAAAATCAAAACAAATGAAACATAACTTTTGCATGGATTTTCTTATCCTTGTAGTTATTCATACATTTACATGTATCTAAGTAGTCTTGTACCTTATGCTCCTAGTGTAAAAAATAATGGTGTCGTACTCACTTATAACTTTTATATATGTGGATGTGTATTTAACTAATGGATGAAAAATCTCTCTTTCTACATAAGACATGCATTCATGATCCAATTAACAAATGAATATTTAAATTTTCAAATCACATTTCTTTGCATTCATCATCAAAGTATGCTAAGATTTACATTGCATGTATAGGTATGCTTAAGATTATTCATATGCATGGTATACATGCTGAAAAGAAATGAATGGTTGTGTGTTATGTGATAGTAATCCACCTAACTAATCCTAAGATGTCTTTCTTATGGAATATGATTATTTAGAATGAATATAACTTAGGATTAATTAAAACATATAATAAAAATTCACTAAAAGAAATTCATTAATCAATTTACCTTAGAAATCTTAAGATAGGGATAAAAGAGACTCTCCTCTCTTTTTTTCTTTATAACACTTAGTTGTTAAGTATAGCTATATGAAACAAAAGAAAATACTAAGTAAAAATCCCCAAATCAACTAAATCACTTAAAGAAAAATTAACCCTTCATAAATTAAATCCCTCACACTTAGCAAATCATAACCCCAAAGCCTAGTTAGGACGTACCACACAAGCTCTAACATATGCACATTAGGCTAAGTCATCGTTTCTAACTTTATGTTAGGCGTGCATGGTTTGATGAATGTTTAGTTTTATGATGTGTTATTTTAGACTGGATGTTAGGGTGTATGCTTGGCCTAAATGTTAGGCGATATTAGCTTAATCATGTCTCTGTTGTGCTTAAGGGGTCATTGTAGTAAAATATAAATATTTTTTATTGCGGGTTTTCTTATCCCAAAGCATAGCCAGAGTTAGGATATGGACTTTATTAACCATGTGTGGAGTGCTAAATCCAAGTTATTCTTATAAGTGCTTGGGTTGTATGATGTGTTTAGCTAACATTTATTTTGTAAGTGTAGCCAGATTTACTTTCCTTCCTTTTAATGTAACTTTGTATTAAGATTAGGATAAGTGTTATAGGGATTAAGGATAAGTTTTGATTATAAAATCATATCTTAATATAAGGGTAGAGCTCGGCTACCCACGTTACTTTTAGGGTTGTATGGAAGTACCTGACCGCTCCAACCTTTTATTCTTTTGTGATAGTTTTTTTATATAAAATTGTGTGATATTTTGTTTAGCTTGTGCATTAGAAATAATATACATTTTCGTAATTTCTTTATGATTGGTGATTGCTGTGTGGCCTGGATGTGCTTAGACTCCTAGGATAAAAATAAATTTTTTATCATATTAACAACTCATAACTAAAATTTCAAAATAATTCATAATCTCACATAAAAGCCTAGGAATTAAATCAAGATAATAAAAAAAAATTTTAACAACCCCTTAGTTGGATGAATGAATGTATAATATCTTGCATGTCATATTCTTCCACTTAAGAGAGGGCTTCCTTCTATGCCAGAGAATAAAAGCTTAACCTGTAAGAGCCTTTGATGGAAAATATCTCTTTCTCTCTTGCTTTAGCCCACAAGTAATTTCTCATGCATTTAGGCATACAAAATCATATAGCTGTCAAAGCAAAATTCTGAAAACCAAATAAAACTTGACAAAATTTGCATTAGATTTAAGTCATTATTCATGCCCTTCATGATTTAGTCTCTTAGGGAGTGAGTTTAAGGACTCAGTTTCTCTTCTAAGTAAATAACAACCTAACCATCTTGCAAAGCATATGACTTACCTACATGGATTTAAAACGTAGGAGGAGTTAGCTGACTACCTCTCTAAGTGGTAATAAGCCCAACAATCGGGTGGTTTATTCTCTCTTATGGAGGTAAACCATATACCCATTTTCACCTTAGATTTTGGTCGTGCTTTGGCCCTCACCAAAGCTCTATATATTTAGGATTTGAGGTTGTTATTTCTCTTTGCAGGCTACAAGCATAAATCCTCACCTCTTATGCATTTCTCCAATCTTGTATTGTGGAATTATAAGTCCAAGATTTCTAATAAAAATTCAACTCAAACAAATAAATCTTCTCAAATTTAAATGTATCAAGCCCAATCATAGGATAGATTGGGGTGCTCACTAGGCTTCCTAATATCATGAGCATCCCTACTTATCTCCCTTAGTTCCGATAAGAACTCTTCCTTTTTTTACCTCTCCCACTTGATTTTCAAAAATACAACTAATCCTTTGATAGTCCCATCCTTGAATTCTTTGGAGACAATAATCACCTACTTTAATTGAGAATATTCTTAAGGGATTCATTTTTCTTAGGATGTAATTAATTATGGAAGCTTGCCTCCATAGGGAACTTAACGAATTCGATTTAAATAAACCCTACTTTGCTTTTTCATGTAAAGTAGAGAAAAAAATTTTGGTATATCTGAAGACCCATCATGCCTTAGGAGTCCTCATTAGGTGATTAGGTCCATTATAGGATAGTGACTTTCATCTCTCGAGATGGTATACTATTCCTTAATGTCATACCTGATCATCCTAATGAGTACATCTACCATCTGTAGTGTAAACACATTCAACATAAAAAATAAACACCACACACCAAACATATTAGAGTTGTTAGCCAACAACCATATATCAATTTAAAAATATAATTTAATGCTAGATATGCTTGGAGTGAAAATAAGGAGGAACACCACACTAAATAAATAAAATTTAATAAGTTTCTGAAGAACAATAGAAATCACGCTGCCAAGCAATTTGATTGAAAAGACATCAAAAAGCATCAAGTTCATCCCTTTAAATGGTGAACTCAGTTTGATGATCACAAAGATGATTGAAGAATGGAGATGAGGTTACCTCCAACTCATTATTTATGTACTATGACTCTTAAGTCACCATGGTCAAAGATATTGAGACCATTCAAAATAAAGATTTGTTCAAGAGGCCCCTGAAAGCTAAAGGTTGCCCATGCAACCAAAAGAAATATTGTGTTTATTATAGAGATCATAACCATGACATGGAGGATTGTTGTTATCTGAGATGTTTTGTCAAATATCTTATCAAGGCTAGGAAACTGAAAAAATAGAATAAAATTACCCCTAGAGGAAAACACTAGAATGCAAGAAAAATCGCTTGTCGAGGAGAGAGAAGCAATGAACTTGTGCCAACACAAGAAATTCATATTCCTGGAATGTGTCAGTCTAGAAAGTTCTCTGTTAAAAGCCTCAAATAACCGGATCAAAATAGAAATTTGGTGAACTCTTTGAAGCCCTTGATGAATAGCTAACTACCCATCGGTCACTTTATTGATTGAACTATCAAATTGGTAGTATTTTAATAGACATTGAGAGTTATGTGAATATTTTATTTAAAAATATTTATAAAGAGATGGGACTCGGAATTCTCATCTAATTCTAACCTCAACACCATTTTATGATTTCTCTAGAGAGAGAAAACCTACGATTTCTTCTTATTGTCAATAACATGGAAATAAGAAAGAAAATAGTTTACTACAACGATAGATTTTGTTATGGTAAATACTCTAGCTACCTACAATATTATTTTTGATTGTCCTTTTTTGAACACATTTTAGACGAACAATTCATTTACCATTTTGTAATAAAATTTTTAGGAGGGGAAGTTATAACGATACACAGCAACTTACTGCAATCAATAGCATGTTATTTAAAGGGCATAAGTAATTTCCAGAGGGAGATATTGCAACTAGACATAAGAAAGGAAAGTAGCATAGAGGTTACTAAAACAATTGAAGAGATCATTGTTGGAGATATTGAAACTGACTATACCTTCAAAATTAGTACTACCTTGCTAAATTAAAAGTTGACTTGATTTTTAACTTTGAATGTGTACATCGATGTATTCGCTTGATTAGCAAAAGAAATGCTAGGTGTCAATCTTGGTGTTTCCCACCATAGGATGAACATCAATATAAAAGCTAGGTCAATCAAGCAAAAGATGCGTCTACTCTTGCTGAGCCAATAAAAGAAGTAATGAAGCTGCTTGAAGCATGATTCATTCAAGAAATGCAGTACCCAGATGTGGTGTTTTTATTTGGTTGTCATAGGACACAAGTCGTAGATCTTAGGTGATATTTATTTAAATGATCGAGTATGTCATCCCAGGAATGATGTACTATCTCGAAAGATAGAAACACCACCCTACCATGGACTTAATTATCTAATAAAAATCCCTAAGACAAATTGGTCTACATATACCAAAGATATTTCCCATATTTTATATGAATGGAATAAACCAAGCTTTATTTTATCGGTTCATAAGTTCCTAAGGAGGCAAGCCTCCATAATTAATTACATCCTAAAAATAAAGATTTTCTAAGAATCCAATTAAATTAATCAATTAATATCTCCAAAGACTTCAAATTTTTATATCAAAGAATTGGTGATTGTTGAATGTCAATTGGGAGGACTCAAAATGGGAAAGACTTCTTTGTGGATTTTAAAATATAATAAGTAGAAACCACCCATGATCCTAAGAATCCTAGTGAGCAATTCAATCTATCCTATAGCGAGACTTTATATTCTCGAAGAAATAAAATTATATTTATTTGAGTTGATATTTTATTAGAAAATTAGGCCTTAGATTCCAACAATATGATATTGTAGAAATATCTAAGAGGTGAGGACTTATACTTACCGAAAAAGAGGAACAAGTAGCCTCTGAACTTATGTCCAAAGTTCTTTAGCATAAGCTAAGAGCTCAAGTTAATTCTACTCGAAGAAGTGGGATATATTAGTTCACTTCTACTAAAGAGAATGAACTGATCCTGACTCTTCAGGACTTATAATTATTTAGAGTGACTGTTAGTTAACACCCCTACGATTCAAAATCATGTGGGTTGATCATATGTAAATGTAGGATAATTAGACTATTATTTATTAGGAAATGGTCTAGAGTCCTAAACTCACTCTTTAAAAGGCTAGATCATGATTGGTGTGCAAATCATGACTTAGAGTAATGCAACATAATCTACAAATTTTATTTCATTTGGCTCATCATTTTAGACTCAAGCTTAGGAGAGTTTTTATCTATATATATGATGAGATTAAGTTGTGGGCACAATTAATGAGAAGTGGTGTTCTCCACTATAAGAGACTACTCTCACATGTCAAGTCATATCCCTTATCATGCAAGAGTGGAGACCCTCTATTTGGAAGAAAGGAGATAATATGTATGCATGTTGTTATAACATTCAACCATACAATTTAGGGGTTACTAAACATTTTATTTCTTTGATTAAAATTCTAGGCTTTAACATAAGGTTATGAGTTGTTAAGTTTAATTGAAGTTATTTAGTTGAAGTAGAAAATTTAAATTTTCTAAAGAGCTTACCATATTTAGGTCACATATAAAACAATCAAACTTTAAAAAACAAATGAAAATTATGTCATTTCTACTTCACAATCAAAGTAAATAAGCTAGTCAAACATCATTCAATTGAAAGAATAAAAAGGTTGGTGTGATCGGGTACCACCGTACACCCAGAAAAAAAAAAGAAATTGGGTATCCAAGTTCTACCTTTTATACAACATGGATTACAATTTATTTACAAATAAAAATAAATATATGATCATCTTTATCTTCACTTCTTGGATTTGTGCTCTAAGCATCATAAGGCCTCCTAGGTCAATCTTCTAGCCATTACTCATCCAAAACTCATAGGTCTAATCCTAAGCTTATTATTAAAATTAAATTTTTATAAAATAAAAAACTACTCCTATAAAATTGAGATTAGCTTAACACACTTTCAAGCCAAGCAGTTATGTTTCATACATTGAGAGTTAAGAATCTACTTGTGGTCACTAAGCCCATCTATCTTAATGGATTATGCTTATGAATGTATCAAGAATATTTAGTTAAAAGCTCAACCACTCGATGCTTGTTATAACTACTATCACCTATTGTTTACTATATCTACATGGAATGCTAAACATGATCATGTAACTAACAAAGAAACTCAAAGAGTCACTTCCTCAAATTTTTTTTCTTTGAACTGATAAAATCCAATGTAGCTGACTATGCAATATCTAGGGGTTGGTCTGGACCTATAAATAGGGAAGGATCTCTATAGGTTAAGGGATTCTTTCATGACCTTTCTTAGAATTTGATCCTCAATAAAAAAGCATATATTATCTCTTCTCTCTCTCTCTCTCTCTCTCTCTCTCTCTCTCTCTTTATGTTATCTCTATATGTTCTCTTATCATGCATTAACTTTAAGTTTATACCCTCTTCTTCAAACTTCATTTAATTCAATTCAAAATAGACATATATTAAGATGACATGATTCATTTTGACTTCAAATTGATCTATGTTTGAAATCCAATCAAATTATTTTAAAAAATCCAATTAAAATAAAATTATATTAATAGATCACAAATCAAATTAAATCAACCTAATTTGTCTTAGTTTTTTATTTAAGAAATTATATTTTTAGGAATTTTCTTTTTTCAAATTCATTTCAATTTTATTTGTTTTGCCTTTACTTTTCATGATCTATTTTAATTTGAATTAAAAATTTCTTGCAAATTAATGAATATCAAATTATATACAAAATTTTGTGACAATATTATACACACATACACACACACATTCATGTTGATTAAAAAAAATCAATCATCTCAGTGTGATATTAAAAAAATTAGAGCTAATTTTCATAGCAAGGTGTCTTTTCTCCAACATGATATAATTCGTCACATCAGTTTTGAAATACACATGACACAAAACAATATGAACATACACTTCTATTATTAAAAATATGTGACACAGGCATGCATGAGATATGATATGATATTATAATAACAATTAAAAATTATATATATATATATCTATATATATATATATTATATATATATATATATATATATATATATATATATATATATATATATATATATATATATATATATATATATATATATATATATTATATACATTAATTATTTTAATGAATAAAATTTATTATCAATTCTAAATTTATAATTTTAATTTTAATTTTTTATAATTTAAATTATTTATAATAAATATATATTATTTCTCTCATCTTTCTTACCCAAATCACTTTCTCAAAATTTCTAAAATCTATTATAATAACTTAAAATATGAGAATTATATTTATAAATATTTTTTATAATATGAATTCAAATATTTAGGATAGGCATGCTCCTTTTAATTTTTTTTAATTTTTTAATCGAACATACCTTAGTGTGTGACGAATGTCAAGCCGTATCCATATCAATGTCTCACACGCGTCAAACTCTACATATTTATGTTTTTTGAAATGCCCTGTATCATAGGTTGGAAGTCTTGCATTTGTCTAGCACTTTTATTACCTCTTCCTATACTTTATGCATAAGTCCCACATATGATTGGCCAAATTACACTTCTCCAATATGATTTCAAAAAATTTGTATTTATAATATATAGCACCTAATTCTTATATATTTATATTTTTAACATCTAAATTTTAATATTTACATAAATAACATAAAAATGATTAATATTATGTACAAAATATCATCATTATTTCACTTATTAAATTGAAATACATCATTTCATTCATAGAAAAAAAAAGTATTATATTTATAAATATCAAATTTAAGGTGTTAGATATATAAATGCATAATAATTATATATTATGTGTTAAATCTTCTTATAAAAAAAATTAGCCTAGAATGGGCCCTTGGTTAACGTGCCATATTGATTTTAGTGTATTTATATTATGGATAAGATGGGAATTAAATGCAGATGTTGATATCGAATGCTTCAATATAGACTCAGTCTAAGGGAAGGTAAGTGCTTTAGTTCAATGTCAGTGTAGAAGTTGTTGGATGTTATATGTTAGGTGATGTATCACTACATAAAGAAAGATTGAGATGTTGGACTACCTTATCATGCTTTGATTGTATTATCTTTAAATTATGAAATATATTTGATCAATTGTATAGATGTGGACAGTTGCTTTTGGCCCATGTGTCCTTGGGGCCAATCTAATTTCATGCAACTAAACATTAAATTTATTTATATTGATCCTTTTTTTTTTGGGGGCTTGTTGAGATTTTTTTAATTAGATTTTAATGTGTAGCTTCTAGGTCTCATTTGAGGTAGAGTCAATTTGCTTTGTGAGATTAGTAGTCTCTTGTGTTAATTTCAACAATATTAACCAAGTCAATTTAATTCCGAAGAAAATCTTGATTAGTCTAAAGCTAAAGTTTTGGTGTAAGTAATTTTTGTGGCATTAAGCAAAAAAATGTTATGCTGTTTAAAAAAAAAAAAAAAAAAAAAGCTATCGTATAAAATGTTACGGTAAGTTTTATAATTTTTTTTAAAAAAAAGTTAGATCTCAACTTTTTAGTAGTCAATGCACTTTCTTATGACGAGTGAAAAAAATAGTTTCTCGCTATAGATTCTCTAAAATATGAAAAATATATATATATATATAATTTTCAAATAATATTGTGGCGCATTTTTGCACAACATTGCTGTCATAAATGCATCCTAAGTGAAAGCATAATTTGAATGACTTTGAGACTCAGAATAGCCAATTTTGGAGGTTTTTCTAAATCAAAAGTCCCAATATATTAGACAATTTTTAATTTTCTAGAATTTGATTATTGTTAGGTTAGCATTGCTTTGACCCATCTAGTTAGTCCCTTTTGGTTGCCCTATGAACCAACATAATCTCTCTTATAGGCTAGCTTTGTTATTATTTTAGCCCAATGTTGAATTTTTGTTGCCAATTTAGTGCTCTCTCTTTCCATGTTACTTCAAATTTATTCAATCATCTTACACTAGATTTTATCTTTCTTATCAATAATATCTCTTTTGCTTAAAAAAAAAAAAAGATCTTTAGTCCTCATCAAAGTAATTTTTTTATAAATATTGAATTCTCTATGAAGTAATTAAGTATTTATTCGGAATCAATTTTATTTTATATTTTATAATATTATTTTTAAAAATATATTTATTTAATATAATTTTTAAGTGTTTTTATTTTTAAAAATAAATTATATTATTTTTAAAACCATTCAAAAACAACTTTTGAGTGTCTTGCAATTTTAAAAATAACAATTACTATCAAATATATTTTATTTTGAATTAAAATATAAATAAATTAAAATAATAAAATAATAAAATAATAAAATGAAAGCGATCCCAAACATGCCCTAAATAAATATTACTATAAATATATTCATCACTAATATACTCCTCGAGGAAATTAGTATGATCTAATTATGAGCCGCCCTCAGATTAGCTCGTTAATAGCTCTACTGATAATCTCCATTATTTGATGGCTTGCAATTAATGCTAGTATAATTAATTATTTTAGTGACATGTTTAAAGTCATCTTTATTAAACAAACACATTATCATGTACCATAATCATAAAAATATTCTGAGTCAATATTTACAGTTGAAAATTTTAAATTATGTTTGTAATATTGTTACTAATAATTATTCAGTGAAACTTTTTAAAAACTGCATTAAAAATGAAAATCTAGGTTGAAGTTTTACGACCTTATTCCGCTCGGCCCACTCCATACTTCTACACTAGGCTTGGCCCATCTAAGCCCGTCTTACCTCTAGGAATCTTATTTATTTCATATATTATAATAAAAACATAATATCAATATATTTTCATGAGCTTATATAATAGATGCAAAAGTGCAAAATAAATATTTTAAAATATATTAGGGCGTTTACATATATAGCACATATTTCTTATATATTTACATATTTAAGTATATGAAATATACTATTTTTATAAATATCAAATTTTAAGTATTAGATATGTAAATCTATCAAAATTGTGTATTATTCATGTAAGTTTTTCAAATATATTATTGGGCAAACTAAAATAATTTAAAATAATAAAATAGCCCTTCCTAACAAAGCCTTACTATTGGAAATACAAACCAAATTAAAAGAAAAATTAATTCAATGCTCTCTAATGCGTAATAATTAGTAAGTAGACTGAGTGCTATAAGATAAGGCCGGCATTCTAAAGGCTATAAAGAAGGTACAGTTACTGCATTATTAGTGGGGATATTTGGGATTACTCCTCTTATTATATATATATATATATTAATTTGAAATAATATATTTTTATTGTAGATAATTATTTTTAAAAATAATCAAAATATTTTAAAATTATTTTGAACATTTTTGAAAATAATGTGATTTATATTTTAAAATAAAAAATAAATCAGTCAATTATGTTTTAAGAAATAATATAAAAATAAAAATATAATTATAAATAAAATTTATTTCAAATAAACATGTATCAATGATATATAATACACATTGATATATCTTCCACTTAACAATATAAAAATAAAGCTTAAAAATATAATTATGATTTTTGATATTTAGACACATAATATACAATTTTTTAACTAATCAAGTTATAAAAAATGACTCCATAGTGAAAAGGAGGTTTACATGCAAACCACAAAATTTTTATTTATTTATATATATTATCTAAATTTTTATTTTTATTGATATAACATCCAAATATTAAAATCTTATAAAAAATTAATATTAATTTATCTAAAATAAATACATATTTATTTTATTTTATATAAAAAATCAATTTAGTCACTATAAAATGCAATTTATTGTGGTTACCACTTGGAAGAGGGAAGAGGAGGATAAAACGCACCAACGGCGACCCACTCTCCTCTGTCCCAAAACGGCAGCAGCAGACACAATTCACCATCGTCTTCCCCTCTCTTCCCTTTCCCCTCATCTCCTATTCTCACAATGCATACATCCATTCTCTCCTTCATTACAGAGTACCTCCCACACATTTCCACCTCCTTAGCTCTTCTCGTCGTCTTCGTCGCCTATCTCTATGCCCCCTACTGGTCTCTGAAGAGCTTGCCCGGCCCTCCATCTCTTCCACTCGTCGGCCACCTTCCTTTGCTCGCGAAGCACGGCCCTGAGATCTTCACCATTCTCTACAACCGCTACGGCCCCATCTATAGGTCGTTCTCGCCTGCTCTTCTGTTTCTTCTGCATATTTGTTTCTTCAGCAAAAATATAAAAAATCAGTTTTTGAATTTTGTGTTATAGATTTCATATGGGACGACAAGTTATTGTTATCGTGGCGAGTCCGGAGCTGTGTTATGAGGTGGGAATCAAGAAGTTTAAGAGTATTAATAGCAGGAGTATTCCTCCTCCCATTGCTGCGAGTCCTCTGCATCAGAAAGGTCTTTTCTTCACAAGGTAGATTGAAAACAGACTTACTGCTTTGTTTGTCCTCAATTCTTTTGCTTATTTTCTATCTATATATATATATATATATATATATATATATATATATATATATATATATATATATATATAATTTTAACTGTTAGATATATAAATACATAAGAATTGTGTGATATTTATGTATATTTTTTATTATTTTATATTTTTATATTAAATATGTTAATTATTTTATGAATTACATTAAATGCTTATGATTGTGCAAAATTAAGAATTAAATAAAGAGATCATTTTATTTTTTTAATTTTATATTATTTTTTTCAATATTTAAAATAGTTTTCAGTTAATTTGATTATTTACAAAATAATTATCATCATTAAATATTTTTTATTTTAATGAAAACATAAATAAAATAAAATAAAAATACAAAATAAAGTAGATCCAAGCGACCCTTAATGTATTAATTTGGTGTTCATCGTTTGGCCATTCAAGCAAAAATTCACTGAATTGATTTCTTTGAATAAAAAAAAATTAATTGGGTGAGAATATTTCAAAATATAAATTAAAAAGTAAAGACATGTCATCGTGGCGTTAATTAATATAGCAACGAACGCATAGTACTGCCAATATGACGTTTAATCTCTCTTAATACAATTATTAATTAAGGATTAATTAATATAACAACGTACAAAACGACGGCGCACCACACTTCATATAACATGAATTTAATATTTAATAAATAGCTGATTTTGACATTTAAAAAAATGGAAAATAAAACAAAAAAGCCGTCATCTCGATGTGTCTCATGGCAGTGTTTTAAAGCAAGTTGAAATATTATCATTCATTTTTGACAAATTAATCGATCGAGTTATTGTGATGCAGCATGTGAAGGATTTCTGATGATAGGTTTAAAGTTAAAGTTAAAAATAATAAATTTAAATATAAAAGATTATTTATATTTGTATAAGCTTGAATATTATGTATTACCTTTTATATATATATATATATATATAGATGAGCAGATTCAGGCACAATTTAGGGTGGGTAATTGCCCCTTTTGATTTTGATAATTTCTTTTATATAATATGATCGGGCACAGTCAGGGTGGTAATTCTTGACTTGATAATTCTCTATATAAGATATAAAATTATTCATTTGCTCTCCCTAAAAATTTTTTTTACTATTTATTTTTATACTAACATATAAATTTGCCCATCCTGATGCTAGTTCCGCTCATATATATATATATATATATATATATATATATGATTAGGTTGAGCTTTAACATTTTTATATTTTGTTTGAAATAAGTCTAATATAAATATTGTTTGATCATATATATAATACATTTATTTAAAAATAAAATAAAATAAAATAAACTCACCGTATTCAAATCCTCGCGTAATTTTCTCTTATTTTATTTTATGATACACAGCACAAAAACTTATATTGAAAGAGTAAACCTAAACGTCGTGAACGATTTTTTCTCCGTTTGTTTCAGGGATTACTCAAAGTGGACGGCAATGAGAAACACAATCATCTCCCTCTACCAGCCTTCCCACTTAGCCAGTCTCATCCCGACCATGCAATCATACATAGAATATGCAGCTTCTTCCCTCTCTGAATCGCCGGAAGAAGGAAGCGACGTCACCTTCTCCGACATCTCCCTGAAGCTCGCCACCGATATCATCGCCCAAGCCGCCTTTGGCTTTGACTTTGGCCTCCTCAGAAACCTGTCGCCACCACCGGATAACAATAATAGTAATAATAACAGCAGCGAAGTCTCTGAATTTATCAAAGAGCATATATACTCTACCACCTCCCTCAAAATGGATCTCACTGGTTCCTTCTCTATAATACTAGCTCTGCTGATTCCAATCCTTCAGGAGCCATTCAGGTTAAGAAATCTCTATTGAATATGAGTTAATTATCTTCAAGATAAATCAAAGGCAGCTAGTTATTATATTCATAATGCAAAATCTTCAATTCATTGTGACTTCATAGTTAAAAATTTTATGATATATCAGCTGGCCAAGTAATCAGAAGATCTGAGCGTCGCGTCCCTTCTTGTGAAAGATTGATTGAGAGTGACATGTACAACGATTTGACATTGGCTCCTTTATGAACTAGAATTTTCTTAATTTGTCACCCCTGATAAACAATTGCGGAAGGTGGATGGATTGAGTTTTGCTTAAAGTTTTAATAATAAAATTTCATTTAAGCATTTTTTAGATTGACATTTAATTTGAGTTAATTTTGATTAATTTGAATATGTTTAAGGGCTTTAGATCCTGTCAACTCTGTTTAACTGCTAACAGAGGATTAGATCTATTGTCTCCTGACAGAATTAGTTTTTTAGATTTTTTATTGATTTGAAATTTTTATAGTAGATTTTTAGGTTTTGTTAACTCGGACCCAATCCTAAGACTAAACCGGGTAACAACCCACGTAGCATCCTCAGACACTTGAATTTAAGTATTCAATGTAGTGTTGAGGCCCATGCGGGTGTATTATAGCTTAGCTAATTTCACCTAATTAGTGATTAAGTTGATTTTGAAAAATCATAATTACAATGAAATCCCTTAATTTTTATTAAAGAAAACCCATGATTTTGTAGATTTTAGTTAGTATCATTATTTTATCTTGTACCAAGAGTTCGATCCCGTGGCTAAGGTATTGTAAATCTAATATCTTATTAGATTTTTTAATATTTAGTATATTCCAATTTATCTTTGGCCTTTTGCATTAAAATTTGCGGAAATCTCTATGTTCGATGCGAGAATTTATAAAGATAATTCCACCAAATCAATGATTTCATTGATTTTAAAAATCATAGTTTAGAAGGAAGTTCCTTAAATTTTGATTAATGGAAGCCTTATGATTTTTATAAAACTTGATTTAGTATCGTCTTACGTCTGCTGTCAAGAGTTGCGCATTCTTAGAAGAAGACATTTCGATTTAGATTATAGTTTAAAACATTACTTGCATTTATTTTAATTATTGAGTTTTGTAATTCTCCCAATTTGATTATGTTCAATCTACATCACTTTTGATAAGTTATGCGATTTCATGGTTATTGCTTTAGCTTTCTACTTATATTATCTATAGTAATCATCATATTCATATAAGAGTTATTAAACCCAATTTGGATTCATCCAGACTTTAAATTTATTGTAAGTTTGTTATGAGTTTAATTAGTCCCCAAATTCCAATCAAAGCTTACTTAATTTTGAGGAATTTGCAAGAAAAAAAACTCATTTTCTGCTTTAATTTAAGCCACATATTGTGTTTGTGAGTTTAATATTAGTCCATGAATTTTACTTACATTTTGAATGAGTATTCTATTCCAAAATTTTCTTTAAAGCTCCCCACCCCTTTTTTTTCCTTGTTTGGCTTTTAGTTTAAATTTTATAAGTTTTCTTACTTAACACTCTTAAGTCAGTTCATTTCTCCCATTTTTTTCCTAAGTTAAGATTTGGCCTTAATTTTAGCATCCTCGTCATGTGTGTATCTGTTTTTGGCTTTCGATATGCCATTTTGAAGCGTATGGCGGTGTCTTGACACTACGATATTTTTCATCTCGTTGCTCGTTAAGCACAATGAGGCCTTAAAACCTAAAAGAAGACAAATGCAATATATATTCAATCATCCCCCCCCCCCCCCTTTTTTTTTGTCTGAAATTAGACAAAATTTCGCGATATTCGTCCAGAGGAGGCAACTTCTACGTGTTGGCTTACTTAGACGAACGACCGACCAACCGAGCCACGTTGAGTTCAAGCTCGTTGCCGATGGCTTCGAGCTCGATTAGAGCTTTAGGATGGTGTTCGAGCTTAAGCTCGTTTAAAATTGTTCGAGCTTGGCTCGAGTTTGTTCCTGGCTTCGGTTCGGTTAGGCTTATCGAACTATTAATAACAACTTGTTTAATGAAATAAATGAGTATCGGAATGAGCATTATCGAACTTAATCGAGCCTTAATCAAGCTTATGCAATATTGTTTTATGATAATCGAGCCTTAATAGAGCCATTATCGAGCTCTTTTAAGCTTGTTAGCTTTAAATGATATTCGCTACATGTACAACAATAACTTCAATCTTGTTCATTTAACAATCGGTATTTACAAAGTGTTCAGCTCGTTCGATTAATTAAATGAACAAACATAAACGAGCTCTAATAGAGTCGAGTCACGAGTAGCTTGTTGAGCCTTGCGGTTCGTTTCACAGCTTACTCGACCCTCTTGGCGTCAGCGGTGTCTTGACCATGCTTTATTTTTTTCTCTCTGCTCTTAAGCACAACGAGACCTTTAAACCTACAAGAACAGTATATATATATATATATATATATATATATATATATATATATATATTATTCACAAATCTCGCATTTAACTCATTTTTTATCGTAATGCTCGCAAAAGAATGGGGTTAGGTATGTGATTGAGAATATAAGGCAAGGAGTGCGACGCTAAAAATCAAAAGAAGAATTCGCCTCTTGATGATGTTCTTCTCCGATTTCTGATTGGCGAAGGTGGGAAGAGCGAGGATGCAACGGAAATCAAAGAAAAATTCAACTTTACAATGTTCTTCGATTCGTGAAATGAAAATTGGAAGGGTTACGAGTCTGGTCGAAGAAGAATTCTATCTTGTGATGTTTCTTCACTGAGCAGCGGCTAAAGTGAGAGTGATCAGAATCGAAGAAGAATTTCTCTTGGCGATGTTACGGTTCTTGTAAAGGTTAGAAGGGTTCTGGCGTCTGCATTGAAAATCGAAGAAGAATTCCTCGATGTTATTATCGATTTGTGGTGGAAGGCTATGGAGGCGGGCTAAATAGGCCAGCGGGCTGTAAGAAGCAGGCTGGCGAGCTTGAGTGGTTTTGCAGGCTGCAGGCTGCAGTTTGGGGGCTAATGGGCTGTGCAATTTGCGGGCTAGTGGGTTGGTGGGAAGAGGAAGGAGGCGGGTTGGGTTACAATGGGTCGGCGGGTCGTGCGCTGCAGCAGAGCGGGTCGTGCGCTGCAACGGAGTGGGGCGCGGATCTGGGCCGGACGACGGATTCGTGGAACAGCGGCTGCGGTGGGATTGGGTCGGTGCTGCAATGCATGGAACGGTGGGCTGGGTTGCGGTTCCGGGGCAGAGCGCGCGGGACAGCGGCTCCACGGTTTGCGCCGGCGGGTCGGGTGCGGCGTCGCAGAGCGGGCCGGGTTGGACACGGGAGCGAGTTTCCGGCGGACGGGTCAGCGCAGGTGAGGCGCACGGCTGCAACGCGTGCGCGGGATGGCAAAGGCAGCCGAAGGCGTGCATTTTGTTGCCGAAGGTCTCGCTGCAGGGAAAAGCGCCGGCGGTTTCCGGCGGTGGATGTTTGTGGGAACGGAGGAAACTGAGAGGAGGGAATTCTTTTAACTTTGTGTAGAGAACTTTTCCAACTTGAGAGAGGGATGCAGAGAGAGAAACGTGAGGAGGAAAATGAGGAGAGTGGGAACTCATGTTTTCTTTCTTCTTTTTTTTTTTTTTTTTTTTGGCAGTTTATCAGAAAACTGAAAATAGGCTATCGATTATATATATATATATATATATATATATATATATATATATATATATATATCATTGAAGATAATTTCGTTGTTCGACATATTTTATCAGCGTTGGATTGGTCGGTGTCAGTGAGTCATTTCACTCAAAATGCGCGTCGCGCGATCCTTCGATTTTATGACTCGTCAATTATTGAACGGTGTTACTTGATATCTGAGCGGTCGTTTGATCCTCGTTGGTGCCTCGATTTGGATATCGCATGCGCGTGATGACTCGAGCGCTTGATCAATTGATCATCAAGTCGTGCAATATTTATATCCTGACCTATTTCGACGTTCTAAACGTGATGGCGAAGGCGAAGTTCGTTCGTCGATCGGAAGTTATTTGTGTTGATTTTAGCGATGCACAATACGTTTCAGCCTCGATTTGCGCGTTGTCACTTCAAATCACTCGATATTTGCACAAACTCGTCCAAATTGAGCACGGATAATCTCATTTGATAGATTTTGATATTTTGAAGCTAAAGGCATGATCAATTTCATGAACGGAGGTCGTTTGGATCATCGACTTCGACTCGATATCGCGTCGGCTTTGATAGCTCGAACGCGTAATTGATTGCTCATTAGATTTTGCAATATTTATATTCTGATCAGTTTCGACATTTTGAACGCAATGGCAAAGTTCATTCACCAATCGGAGGTTATTTCGACTATTTTAAGTAACATCCAGTGCATTTTGAGCCTCGATTTGTGCACTGTCGCTTCTGAAGTCTGTCAAATTCGATTTGTAGGCTTGACTTGGAATTATGGCACACATATGTGGACGTCAACAAATGCCCCCCAATAAATGTGATTCGCGCATGGAGCGAGTCATATTTGTTGAAAATTGATTGACCCTTTGGGTTGGCCACAGAACTTGGATCATTTCAGTTTCGATTGCAATAGCTTACGGAGCTTTGATAGGATTTATCATTAGTATGCTGCCTTATTCAGGACATGCTAAATGATGGGGATTGACTGATTTGTTAGAATCGACTTGTAGGATGGATAAGAGTTCTTATACCATCTACTATCTACTTATGGCTTTCTTTGAAGATCTCTTTCTTTTATGTCATTGCATTTGAGCCTCCTCCAACCCTAGTTTCGTGCTTGGTTGGGTTTGATGGAGGAATTAGCTTATTTGTTTCGATGAAGGATTCCATTGGGGAATCAGTTTATCCGTGCTTGGTCGGTTGAAATTCTTCTCATAGCTTTAAGCAGCGGACTTGATGAAGAGGCTGATTTGTCCATTGACTTGTCGAAGTGTATGTATGCATGAATCATGCTTGCTTCCTTAACTTCGTTGAAGGATACATCTGGATGACCTTCCGACTTATATAGGGTCAATGTTGAGTTATCAGTCTAGTAAGGTGTGCTTTAATAGATTAAATAATCACAAAATTCCTTCAGTTCAGCCATCGACTTTGTATGAATTATTTAATTTCTTCCTCGATCCTATGTTTTCGCTTTAGGACTTGATGAGGAGATTGGCTTTGATGTGCTTTGAGCTTGATCATCATTTGAGAATAAATTGAGATATCACCTTGCGGGTATATATAGATTGATTTGAGGTAGCCACATTGAGCGTTTCTCATTGCTTTGATATATCGATCAAGTAGAGAGATATCTTGGATCCTGGTTACTTGTAATCACTAAGCTAGATCTGGTTTGAGATTGAATAGTTCTCATCATTGGATTGACGAGTAAGGGCTCTTTCACTGCGGTCTTATCTTGCAGCTTGTTGAGTGAGGAGAGCATCAACAATTTGGCCACATTTGGGCTTGTTGAGTTCGATCTTTAGAACCTACTCAAGTCTTCAACTTAAGGCATGGGTTGGTGGTTTTGTCATCGACTAACTGAGGGGCTCTTTCACTGTGACCTTTTCTTGCAGCTTATTGAGTGAGGAGAGCATCAGCAACTCGGCCATTTGTGGATTTGTTGAGTTCAACCTTTAGAACCCATCCATGTCTTAGACTTCGAGATATAGAGGTTGATGTTTCTCCAACTTAATTTATTGAAGCTCTTGGGAGTTCTTGACTTGATCTCCAAAATTTGGGAAATCTAGGAGATAAATTTTTTGACATTTAGGGTTGTCTTTTCATGTGGAGAAATATATTATTTTTGTTCTTGCAAGACTCTGCAACTTAACAGTAACAATTATAGATATATTTAGGGATTTCGGCGTAAAGATCGATGTCAACCTTAATAAGAATATATTCGAGGATCTCGTCTTATAGCATGACGTCAACTTAAATAAACTTAACATAAACTAAAAAAAAATGCCCCTGTCTTGCAGGGGGAATTCTAAAGTACATTTAGGAGAATTTTTATGATGAAAATATACAAATACATCAATATTTGAATTGATATACTCTTAAGAGAGTTTCAATATGTAGCATTGCTTTTGTCTATGTATATAAATCTAAATTGCCCTTATGTAATAGAATTTTATGGAATATCTTTTTTATCTGGAGTGAGTATATATATTTAGAGACCTCGGCATGAAACACGATGTCGACCTAATTAGATATACTAAAAAAATGCCCCCTATGTAACAGGGGAATTTTCATGAAAAATCTTTTTTCATCTTGGGCAAATATATTTATTCAGGGATCTCGGCATGAAGTGCGATGTCGACCTAAATAGATATACTTAAAAAAATGTCCCCTGTCTTGCATTTCTATTATACTTCGAGAATGTGATCGTCATATAGTATTTTTCAAGTATCAACCATTAATTCGGCATTGGTCTTTCACCCATTAGGTTGATGAGTTAGTATGCCCCTCCTTGATACACTTTCTCAATGATAAAGAGCCTTCCCAATTAGACTCAAATTTGCTACCAATTTTTTGATTAGGAACAATTGGTATCTCACACGACTAATTCTCCTTTTTTGGAATGTTCTAGGCTAGCTATGATCAAAAGCTTTGGACATCCTCATTTCGATAGGCTTCTAAATTTCGTTGAACTTAGAGCTAACTTTGTCAAGCACTTCATCTTCCATTCAGAGGACATTCTCATCTTGAGTGAGATTGTGTTGAATGACTACTCAGAGTGAAAGTAATTCAACTTCAAATTGCAATACTAGTTCAGCTCCAAATACTAGCGCATAAGGAGTAGATTTTGTGAGTACGTCTAGATGTCACACTATTGTAGTTTTGGAAGACAATTTTACTTTGAAATTTTGGCCTCCAAAATTGCTCATCTATTTATCGGGACCTTTCGACGGAGGATTCTTGGACTATGGTCCAAGTGTCATCTTGATGCTTATCGTGTGGGACTTGAATTAGTATACATCTTGTCGGGGTTATAGAAGGAGGTCTCTTTGGAAGAGCAACTCTAGCCTCCCTAAGGACAGGACCTTCATATTTTCTTTTTATCAGTCCTTTCTCCTTAGCAACTTTGTGGACCCGATGCAATCTTGCATATATAGCTTCAAATTTTCTCACTGAAGAAGCTAGAACCTAACATCGATGAGTCCAAAAGGGCTATTTGATTTTACCAGTAGAGCTGTTCTGCTTTACCCATCTTAGGCTGTCAAACCTGTTATGGGTTGGAACACTTGCTTCTGTTTCCACAGCTAGTTGTACAATTTTCTACTTGAACAAAAGCTGTTGAGCATGCAATTTAGCAATTCTCTTTCCATTTGTCTTGGGTTAGCTTGCTTAAGTGAAGAAGCTTACGCATCGTTACTTTTCTCAAGGCTGGCCATATTTATTTTCCTTTTAAACCTTTCGGTAATGGATTCGAACATCGGTTCAGTGTCGCTCGATGCTCACCGTGTAGGAATTGCTTAGAACAGTCTTGAGCTCTTACTACCACTGATTATGGCTTTTGTAGTGGAACATTTTTGGCTCCTTTGATAATTAAAATTTAATACTTGTTCTTCATAAGATATTTTTCTTTAACAACCTTTAGAACTCTATGTGCTTGAGTAGATAGAGTTTCATGTTGTTTCTTAAGTTTGAAACTAGCTTCTGTTGAGCCCAAAATACCTAAACATTACATTACCAGAGAGTTATTCCTTTTCACTCATCTCAAAATTTTCAAATTTATTATGGGGTAGAAATACTACGGTTGTAAGGTTGGTTGTATGACTTATGATTGACAACTCGAGCTTGAGTTTAGTGTTTCTTCTCCTTTATCTTACTTAATTTTTCTCGAAGAGGAGGCTTGATCATACCTTCCTAGTGCGAAAGGTTCAATGGAAGGATTGTCGCATTCACGTGTATGAAACTTTTACGTGAAGGTTCTCTTCATGACTGGCACTTCAAAATGAATCGATCTTTTAAATACAAAGGCTCTCTTTTGAGGAACCTCAATAGCAGTAGTGATCATTCCAACTGTCCTCCTCTATTGTACAGGTTGGTGTGTACATTATGCAAATGCTTCAGGTGGAGGATTATTTGCAACGGTGATGACAAGGAAGTCTACACTATCAAATTGAATAGTAGCTCCAACATCCCCAGTATTGATTATAGCATTAGCAGAATATTGGCTCGACTGGCATAATAAAGCGGTGTTAAAGATCCATCGATATACTGAACAAATAGATTAATCATAAGAATATGATTGATTTAAATTTAATTTCATTGATGATTTATTTTAAATATTAATTTTATAATGCTCCCTTTCTATAGCTTAAATTTTGTAAAGATGGAAAGAGAATCACGTCCGAGTTGCCAAAATCTGTGGCTCAGAAAATTTATCCGACTCTCAACAAATTAAATTGATTGAAGAGAGTGATGATTTAAGTGTCGGTATAATTTTGAAGATAGATGGAATAGTAGATAAGACACTACCAGATTTCATCTCATTTTGTGAGGACTTTAGATTGGTTCGGGTTTTTATGGCAGCCTATAGTTAATTACCCCTCTCAATAAGTGAGAGAACTTTCGATTAAAATTTAGTCGTTAGATAATGCATAGCGTATAGTAGCGACATGTAGAGTTTAAAATTTAGATTATGAAATTCATCATTTTAAACTTAAGCGATGGTTGGGGAATGATGTGCCGATCTAGATCCCATGGTTCCGTCATCCAGGCGTATGGTCACAGTCTACTTGGTCGAGAGGAGGTAGTCGATGACACGGAAGGATCCTCATCACACATGGGTTACGTCATCCAAGAAATCCTTGATAACTCAAAGAGGCGGTGCCATTGAGGAACATCTGCTATGGTCGTGATTGTAAAATAATGGAGCCTTACTTGGCCAAGCCACAATCGAGGACTGGTCATAACTATTTCATCATGGAGCCTGAGCCAAGCCACGCGTCGAGGACACGACCACGTCTTTACTAGCGAGATTGATTGCAGTGAACATAGAAGAACACTTGATTTGGCATTGTGAGCTAGAGTTTTCTTAATTTGTCACCCGATAAATAATTGCGGAAGGTGGATAGATTAAGTTTTGCTTTAAGCTTTTAATGATAAAATTTCATTTAAGCATTTTTTAGATTGACATTTAATTTAAGTTAATTTGATTAATTTGAATATGTTTAAGGACTTTAGATCCTGTCAACTTTGTTTAACTGCTAAGAGAGGATTAGATCTACTGTCACTTGACAAAATTAGTTTTTCATATATTTTTATTGATTGGAAATTTTTATAATAGATTTTAGGTTTTGTTAATCGGACCCAATCGTAAGACTAAACCGGGTAACAACCGGCGACATCCTCGACACTTGAATTTAAGTATTTAGCGTAGTGTCGGGGCCCATGCCAGTGTATTATAGCTTAGATAATTTCACTTAATTAGTGATTTCATTGATTTTGAAAAATCATAATTAGAATAAATCCCTTAATTTTTGATTAAAGAAAGCCCTATGATTTTTGTAGATTTTAGTTAGTATAGCATTTTGTCTGCTTATACAAAGAGTTGCAGATCCGGTTGTGAGGAAGGCATTGTAAATTAATCTAATATCTTATTAGATTTTCCAGATTAATATTTAGTAATTAATTTATCTGCTTTGACCTTTTTGAAAATTAAAATTTGCACTTGAAATCTACATGTCCGAATGTAAGAATTTATAGCTTAGATAATTCCACCTATCGGTGATTTCATTGATTTTTAAAATGAAATTGTTTACTTTATATCAAATGTGCATGTATTGGCTAAAGTAAAATTTAAGTGGCTATTATCACTACTAAATCCATTATTTTCAAAACTTATAAATGAAAAATCAAATATAAAAGTATGCTACTTATACTTTAGTTATAAGTTTGCATGTGAAATATTATAAAGGTATGCTTAGTATAGGTTTCCTTTCTTTCCTATGTTGGTATAGTTTTGAATAGGAATTTTGGTGAGGTATAACGTTCGTTTGAAAAGGACCTAATGCTCACATAATTTTATATCATATTCATGCTATCTACCATCTAAGAAGGGTTGCCTATACTTACATACATAATTGCATAAACAAAACAAATCTATTAAACAACTTTTGCATATTCCTTTTCCATTTCATTTCTTTTATATACATGTTTGTAGTTAAGGAAAGTGGTATATTAGTCTGGACAACCCCGAGGTTGCGAGGATTTAAGTAGCCTTAAGTAGGTCTTGTACTCTTGACGATGTTCTTCCCTGATTTGCAGTGAAGCAAAGGTGAGAAGGCTGGATGTGATGCCAGAAATCGAAAGAAGAATTCATCTCTTGACGATATTTTTCCCCCAATTGCAGAGAAGTGAAAATTAGAAGGGTTATAGGGAGTGCGACGCCGGAAATCAAAAGAAGAATTCGTCTCTTGACGATGTTCTTCCCCCGATTGCGGTGGCAAGTTTAAAGAGTCTGAGGCGGAAATCGAAAGAATTCACCTCTTGATAATATTTTTCTCCGGTTCTGTGGCGAAGGTTGGGTTCGGCGTCGTCGAATCGAAGAATTCGCCTCTTTATGATATTCTTCCCCCGATTTGTGGCGAAGTGAATGTTGGAAGGCTATAGAGGCGGGCTAAACAGGCCAGCGGGATGTAGGAAGCTGGTGGGCTGGAGTGATTTTGCGGGCTGCTGGTACCGGTTTGCGGGCTTGTGGGCTGGTGGGAAGAGGAAGGAGGCAGGTCGGGTTGCAACGGGCCGGCGGGTCGTGCGTGCAACGGAGTGGGCCGTGCGTTGCAGCGGAGCGGGGCGCAGATCTGGGCCGGACGGCGGATTCGTGGAACAGCGGCTGCGGCGGGATTGGGTTGGTGCGGCGCGATGCGTGGAACGGCGGGCTGGGCTGCGATTCCGGGGCAGAGCGCGCGGGACGGCGGGTCGGCGGTTTGCGCCGGCTGGTCGGGTGCGGCTTCGCGGAGCTGGCGCAACGGCCGGGTTGGACGCGGGAGCAGGTTTTCCGGCGGACGAGTCAGCAGGTGCGGCACGCAGCTACGCGCGCGACACGCAACAGGCCGAAGGCATGCAGTTTTGCGCGTTGCGAGCAGGTCTCGCTGCGACGGGTCGCAGAACGGCGGGAAAAGCGTCGGCGGGTTTCCAACGGTGGATGTTTGCCGGAACGAAGGAAATTGAGAGGGTAATTCTTTTATTTGTGTGCAGAGAACTTTTCCAATGTGAGAGAGCGATGCAGGAGAGAGAAAATTGTGGGAAGGAAAATAGGGAAAGTGGGAATCTCTCATTTTTCTTTCTTCTTATGTTTTATTTTTTTTTGACAGTTTATCAAAAAACTGAAAATAGGGGGGAATTATTGAGCATGGGATAATTTAGGAATTTTTAAATAAATTTTAAATTTATTAAGTGATTTTAATGTTGATTTCATTATCGGTAACATATATATATATATATATATATATATATATATATATATATATATATATATATTATTTTAAATGCAATACCCGGTCTTTTAGCGATCAGTGCTTTTTTAGTTGATCGGCGTAATTGAGTCATTTATTTCAAAATCGCGTGCCGTTTCGGCTCGATTTTCGCGGACTCATCCGAATTGAGTGCGAGCTTTTACTTGATAGATTCGCTTCGCGAAGGTCGTTTGATCCTCGGCCGCCTCGGCCGCCGATATGCGTGCAATCGCGTTGACTGGCTTGACGGTTGATCATCAAGTCGTGCAATATTTATATTCTGACCGATTTCGACGTTCTGAACGTGATGGAGAAGTCCGTTCATTGATTGGAGGTCATTTGAGTTGATTTTGGTGACGTCCATTACGTTTCAGCCTCGATTTACGCGCTATCAGTTCAAATCACTCGATATTTGCACAGACTCGTCCGAATTGAGTGTGGACAGTCTCATTTTATAGATTTTGATGTTTTGAAGCTAACATCACGATCAATTTCATGAACGGAGGTCGTTTGGTCATCATCGCAGCTTCCCGACTCCGATATGGGCTTCAACACTTTAATAACTCGAGCGCTTAATCGATTGCTCGTTAGATTTTTGCAATATTTATATTTTGATCAATTTCGATGTTCTGAACGCAATGGCGAAGTCCGTTCGCCAATCGGAGGTCATTTTGATCATTTTGATGGCTCAGGCATTTTGAGCCACGATTTTGTGCCGCTTCAAGATGTCAATTCGATTTGTAGGCACGACTTATGACACACATATGTGGAGGTCAACAATATAAAAAATTGAATTTTAGATATATAAAAATATAACAATTTAATAATATGTAAGTAAATGTCCTTTTTTGAATTAATTTTAATGATAAACCATATCTGTTAAAATGAACATAATATCTATATATTTTCATAAATATCTGTACATGAATGTATACAACATATTCATATATGAATTTTTTTTCTATTTTATAATTAGAAGTCAAACATAATAATTATCTAATCATAAGAGATCCATGATTCACTAGCTAAAGAAAAATTTATTTTAATCATAAATTTGAATACTATATTTATAATTTTTTTTATTATTCCAATAAAAAATTTATGTTTGGATCTATTTTGACACTTTGCAATTTCAGGCAAGTTCTGAAGAGGATTCCATGGACAGCAGACTATAAAATGGACAGAACCAACACAAAGCTAAGCAAGAAACTGGACTCAATCGTAGCTCAGAGAGAGAGAGAAAAGGAGAGAGGAACTAAGAACTTCTTGTCTGCTATTCTTAGCACAAGAGAAGAAGAAAGTGAACATTCAGTGAGGAAGCTCGACTTCATCAGCTCCGATTATATCAGCTCCCTTGCTTACGAGCACCTCCTCGCCGGCTCCGCCACCACTTCCTTCACTCTTTCTTGCGTTATTTATTTGGTGTCAAAGCATGAGGAGGTGGAGAAGAAGCTTCTGAGAGAGATCGATGAATTTGGGCCGTCGGATCTGGTGCCGACAGCTGATGAACTGCAGCATAAGTTTCCTTACCTTGATCAGGTAATCTAGTTCTTATCTTTGTAAGACATCATAACTTTTTTTAGTTGTTGAATTATAAGGTAGTTTCATCAAATTCTCTCTCTCTCTCTCTCTCTCTCTCTCTCTCTCTCTCTCATTTTAGAACATTGTTTTATAAGTCCTATTTATTTATAGCTGATTAACAATCGGATACTTAAAATTCAATTAGATAGTTAAAAATATAATTTAACTTTAGTAGATATTAGATACCTGTCAAATGCCCGCTACCTGAAAATATAATTTAATTTTTTAAAAATAGGTATTTTTAGACTAAAAAATTTCATCAACAAACAAATAATATCAAATAATTTGCATCAATAATATATAATAAAGCATAATAAAATCAATAACTCAGCATGCATTTTAACTATTTTACATATATGACAGATACATGTGTACATAGAGGTAGCGAAAGAATTAGCTCATTATTTTATGATGATCAAAATTTTAAATAATTAAATAATATAATAATCACATAAATAAATAAAACTTAAAATTAATATTTTGAAAAAAAATAATTAATTAATAAAACAACATCACTAAATTTATAAAAAAAATATATATGATCAAAATTATTAAATTTATAAATTTTTATTTTAATTAATTATATAGTCATTCGAGAGTAATAGATTAAATTGAATTTTATGAAGAGGGTTGATTGCATAAAATATATATTGAGGGTGAGTAAAAGATATAAAAAATTTTAAAGAGAAAAAGTAATAATAATTTGAGTGTGATCATTTGCCCACCTGCATAGGTGCACAATTTATATAAATTCATATATTCTGAAAGTTAGTATTAAATCCAACAAATTTATTATATATTTATATATCTAATATTTAAAATTTATTATTTAATTACATAATAATTCATTGTCTTAATTATATCAAAATATATGCATGATTCTATAAAAGTTAATATTTGTGTTTTTTTATGTAATTTAAAGATTTAAATTTTACATAAATAAATATCAAAATTTAAATCTTAGTTCTAAAAAATATAAAAATTGTGTAGTATGTGTACCACCTATATAAAATTGGATGACTATAATAATATTCTAAATTAAATTTAGCTAATAATATGCTTTGTTAAATGATTTTTCTAGTGCTTATGATTTGTTTTAATATGCAGGTAGTTAAAGAGGCTATGAGATTCTACACAGTATCACCGCTGATTGCAAGAGAGACAAATCAGCAAGTAGACGTAGGAGGCTATCTTTTACCTAAGGTAAGTATAAATTTAAGATGTGTTTGTGATAATTTTTTATTGTTTTATTTTTTTAGAAATTAGTTAGGAAATAAAATAGTTTCGTTTGACTATCAACTTTTTAGTTATTTTTTAGAAAATTTTGTGATGTAAAAAATTATTTCGAGAATTAGAACTGTTAGAGTATTGTGACTGTCAAAAAATTATTATTTGAAATTTAAAAAAAAAATTTGTAACTAATACAATAATTTTTTTAAAAAATTATTTTCTTCACAATAATTTTACAATCAACTTTTCAAAAAATTATAATTATTCCAAATTGATCTTTAGTATAAACCTTTCATAACTAATGAAGAGGTTGAAAAAAAATATCAAGTCAGAATATTTTAGTTAAATTTTTGCTGAAATTAATTATGAATATAATATATTAAAAATTAACTAAAATATATATTAGTAATCTTAAAACAAATTTAATGACAATGAGATTCATTCAAAATCATAATAATAATAATAATAATAATAATAAAGTATCCCAAGCTAATTTTTATGTGTAATTTACAAATGTTACATGCATTATTCTGCAAATAGAACATATAGAAGTTATAAGACATACAATATTTGATTTTAGTGTTATGTGTAAATATTTATTAATCATAACTTGCAGGGGACATGGGTCTGGCTAGCACCAGGAGTACTTGCTAAGGATCCGAAACACTTTCCGGACCCGAATCTTTTTCGACCCGAAAGGTTCAACCCGACCGGCGAAGAAGAGAAGAAGAGGCATCCTCATGCACACATACCGTTCGGGCTCGGCCCGAGGGCATGCATAGGTCAGAAATTTTCCTTGCAAGAGATCAAGCTCACCGTGATCCATCTCTATCGAAATTACATTTTTAGACATTCTTCTAAGATGGAGTCCCCTTTGCAATTTCAGTTCGGCATTGTTGTTAATTTCAAGCATGGGGTTAAGCTCCGAGCAATTAAAAGGAGGAAGTGAGAATGAAAAGCTTCCTATGATTCTATAATTTATAGCCTTTGTAGCACTCTTTTAGTGACATTTATGGCCTGCTGTTTGTTGTTGGGAAGAGAAGAGTGTGTAAAGAAATGGCCAATTTTGTAGAAATAAGGAGAAAAAATTGGCTTTGGATATTTATAATTTAAATTAGTTTATGATATTTGATATTTCTTCTTGAGTTGTATGATTCTATTACTTTGCATTAGAAAAAAATGTGAATATTTGAATCTAATGAATGTAATAGTTAAATACATTTAATAATATTAAAATTGATCATGTGAGCACACCAATGATTTATTTATTTTAAATATAAAATAAAAGAAAAGTAATTTTTTTTTTTTTTTGAAAGTTATAGTAGCAAAGAATACGACCATTCAGTGAGATGATTCGCTAATCAAGTAGAATAAATTATAAAAGAACTCATTAGTAGAACTTACCCTAATAAATGCATAAGAATTTTATGGTTTGTATCTAAATCTTCTAAAAAAGAAATACAAAAAGGATTCGTTACAAAACAATTAATCATCATTAAGTAAATTAAATAAGTAATGATTAATAATTCTAAAAAATAGAATTTCAAGAGACATGTCCACATAATCTTCACCAAAGAGTAACTCAATCATCTATAAATCTCATGTATCAATTGAATTATATTAACATAATTAAATTTATACACTTAAATGCCTAAATGCATAGTTGACATTCAATATCAAGTGGCCAATGAAAAGAGATTTAAGTACAATTTGGTAGCATTCAAAAACCAATGTTTCACAACTCAACTCTTATCAAAGCTATATTATAATAAAACAGAAAACTCTCGCCAAAATCATGCCGGTAAAAAAGAAGTTAAAACATAGAAGCCTGTCACACGATTCTGTGTTCTTTGCTCATTTCCCTCACCACTTTCAGTCTTCAATCAACTCTTACGTTTTGTCGTCGATTGATCAAGTTCATATAACTTGGCTTTTCTTGCTTTCTTCCATTCTTTCTAATGTGAATAGACTCATAGCGAGAGATTGTTGACAAGTATGAGGAGAAGATGGAGAACTCTCATCAGTGAAACTCAAAACTTGGCGTTGAAGAAGATCGAGCTTTCGCAGAAACTATAGTTGTGACATTGGTCTTCCTAGTATTAACAGAATTACGTTTATATTCTGCCATAGATGACTCTTCCACCTAACAACATATATTGTCTTATAACTAACAGCACATGGGATTATCCTTTATCTGTTCTGATCACTAGCAGCTGTAATAGATTTTTGTCCTCACTCTCTCTTCTTTCTCTCTATATATACACTATGTATAAGGCTGAGTTAATAATATGAGATTTTTCCCATTATACTCTCTGCATTCTCTCGGTTTTCATGGTATCGAGTAGTTGCTATCCTTGGTATATTACCTTCTTGTTTTCCTTCTCGGATCTATTTGTATCAAGTAAATCAAAGCGATTGAGCATTGTAATCTTCTTTTCAACTTTTATGGATTCCTCACCTTCTCAATCTAGCTCAATGGAAGAACACTTTCTCTCCAAAATAGCTACAATTTCCATTCCACCGTCACTTAAATTTCTTATGACTAATATCAGGTCTCTAGCTAAAACAACTCCGACTTCAGAGAATTATCACTTATGGCGTTCTCAAATTCTCAAGCTTTTTTTTCTGCTAATGGCTTTGAATCTTTTTTGGGTGGCTCTTCCTTATGCCCATCACAATACCTACATGACAACAACAACCAGTTTCAATTAAATCCAAATTATACCACTTAGAAACATATTGATCAAAACTTATCAGCAACCCTTTAGTCTACTATATCTCTTATTATCTTACCACATATTCTAACTTTAGACTCCACTGCTGCCATTTGGGATACTTTAGCCAAATGTTTGCAATCCACAAATCGTTCTCGAGTTATACAACTCAAGAACAAACTACATCATGTTTCAATGAAGAATAACTCTATGACCACATACCTACTTGAAGTTAAGTCCTTAGTTGATCAATTAGCAGCAACAGGTTCTAAAGTGGACCCTAAAAATATTATTCTCTATATACTCAACGGACTACCACCTTCTTATCAGTCCTTCAAAACAACAACTCAAACCCAACTTGAGCTTATCAATCTAGATGATTTTTATGCCCTTCTTTGTAGTGAGGAAATTAATCTCAGCTGAAACTGCACAACAACAATCAATGCCATTAGTAGCATTTATTTCCTCATGAGGACGTGCTACCTTCAATCGGTTTAGAGGTCGTGGCAGAAATAATTTTTCTTTTCAGAAATTACATACAGATAATTCTGCTTGTAATAGATCCATGGTGATCTGCCAAATATGTGCTTATACTAGGCATTCAGCTCTTGTTTGTTGGCATCGCACAAACTTAGCTTACACTCTTTATTTTGCTTCTCCAGTAAATGCTATGGTTGCTGATTATGCAGCGTCTTCCTCCTCGGATTGGATACTTGATACTGGAGCAACTTCACATCTTTCATTAGATGTTACTCAACCTCAACAGCCACAACATACCATGGAAATCAATAGGTAATCATTGGATATGGCACGGCCCTACCTATCTCCGATTCTGGCATTGGTATACTCTCTACTCCTACTCGTAAGCTTTGACTTTCTCCTCTATTACATGTTCCTAATCTTTCTCATAATTTGTTATCAGTCCAAAATCTCACCTCTGATAACAATTGCTATGTTGTTTTTTTATCCAAATGGTTTTCAAATCAAGGATCGAACCACAAATAACATTCTACTCCAATGTGGTAGCAAACATGGTCTTTATCCTATTCAAACCTTACAATCGATGGTTGCTCCTGCAGACCTTTGGCATCAATGCTTGGGGCATCCACACTCAGATGCACTTTCTGTTTATTTCTAAACAATGTCAATCTCTATGTATTTCAATCCCTCATTCCCTATGTAATCAATGTGCTGCTTCTAAAAGTCACAAATTACCGTTTCCCATTTCCACTACTAAAACTACCAAGTTATTTGAATTAATATATTATGATGTATGGGGTCCCCACTTCTTCTTTACATGGCTATAAATATTATGTTCTCTTTATTAATGATTTTTTTTTTTTTTGTTGGATTTTTCCTATGATACATAAATCTGAAACTTCTTAGAAGTTCATTTCCTTTCATAAGATGATACTCACTCAATTTAACACTCCTATACAATTTCTCCGATCTGATGGAGGAGGAGAGTTTGTTACAATGCATTTAGATCTTATCTCCAATCTCATGGCATATTACATCAGCTCAGTTGTCCCTACAACCCTAAGCAAAATGGAGTGGCTAAACGTAAACATAGGCATTTGCTCAAGACAACATGTACTTTACTTCATGCTGCTCACTTACCTCATTTTCTATGGCTTCATGCTCTTCTCACCGTTGTTTATCTTATTAATCGGTTACCTTCTAAATCTCTCAAAATGAATACCCCCCTATCACATACTTTACAATCACATACCTCCTACTCCCATATGCACATCTTTGACATATTGTGCTTCCCTTAGCAACAACCTCTTTCCTCCAATAAACTTACAATTCATGCTCCCAAATGTGTATTCATAGGATACTCCACAATGCATAAAGGGTATCTTTGTTTTGACCCTTCCACCAATAAGGTTATAATCTCCAGGCATGTTATATTTAATGAAGCTATTTTTCCTTATGCTTCCTCTCCTACATCGCTACCTCAATTCTCCCCTTTCTCCTAATACCTCATTCCAACTCATCTTCTCAACTTCCTCCTCTTCACTTTCTAACCTCAAACAACCTCCCCAAACTCTGCCCCTTCTACTTCTCCAATTCCTCCCTCCTCCTCTAATCCTTGTCATCCAATGCTTACCCGTTCTAAAACTAGAAACTTAAAACCCAAATAGGTCCTTGATCTTACTCATCAACAAGAACCGATGGTGGAACCTACATGCTTTACTCAAGCCACTAAAAGTCCACAGTGGTGACTAGCACTGTCTCAAGAATTTCTTGCACTTCAACAACAAGGGACTTTGGAACTTGTTCCTCCTCCTTCCCAACAACCTATCCTCACTTCTCGCTGACTTTACAAACTCAAACAACACTCTCATGGTTCGATAGCTCATTATAAAGCTCAACTTGTGGCCTGCAGTTTTCAGCAGGAATATGGTATTAACTACGAAGAAACCTTTAGTCATGTGGAGAAAATGCCTACTATTTGCCTTCTACTTACAGTTGCTTTACATCGCAATTGAAAAATTTTACAATTAGATGTCTCCAATGCCTTTCTTCATGACACTCTAAATGATGTTGTTTATATGACTTAACCTCAAGGATTTATTGATGACCAACACCCTACTCATGTGTGCCTCCTTCGGAAAGCTCTTTATGGGCTTAAACAAGCACCTCGACAGTGGTATTCTACATTCTCTACTTACCTTAAACAGCAAGATTTTCAGTTCTCCTCTGCAGATCCCTCTCTTCTATGCTTCACTTCAACTCAAGCACAATTTTATGTCCTTATTTATGTTGATGATATCCTTATTACGGGCAACAATGACCTTCTTATTAATGAGCTCATTACCAAACTACATGCCCAATTTAACATGAAGGATCTTGGATTGATCTATACATTTCTCAGCATTACAGTTCAACATACTGTCCATGGTTGCTTTCTTCATCAAGCAGATTATGTTACCTAGCTTCTCAAATTAGCCGGACTGTAGGACTATAAAATAGTTTCCGCTCCCATATCCGTAAAACAGCCCTCTGATGCTTCTTCTCATCAACTTTATTCGAACCCTGTTGACCTCCATATATGTGTCACAAGTCGAAACAAACCTACAAATCGAATTCGACGGACTTTGGAAGCTATAGTGCCCAAATCGGGGTTCAAAATGCACTTGACGTTACCGAAAATGGTCAAAATGACCTCTGATCGACAAACGGACTTCGCCGACGTGTTTAGAATGTCGAAATTGATCATAATATAAATATTGTAAAATCAAACGATCAATCGATTAAGCATTCGAGCTAACAATGCGTCGACACACATATTAGAGTCGAGAAGTTGCGACGATGTCCGAACAATCTCGGTTCATGAAATTGATTGTGCCGTTAGACTCAAAATATTGAAATATATCAAATGAGACTACCCGCACTCAATTCAAATAAGTTTGTGCAAATGTCGAGTATTTGAATTGCCAGCACACAAATCAAGGCTGAAATACACTGGACATCACCGAAATCAACTCGAATAACCTCCGATTGACGAACGGACTTCTCCATCGTGTTCATAATGTTGAAATTGGTCATGCTATAATTATTGAATGACTTGATGAGCAACTGAGCAAGCGCTCGAGTCGTCAACGCGCCTGCACACATATCGAGGTCAGAAGGCACCGACGTAAGTCAAACAACCTCCGTTCGTAAAATTGATCACGACATTGGCTTCGAAACGCCAAAATCTATCTAAAAAAAAAATAATTCACACTCAATTCGGACAAATCTGGCAAAATCGAGAGAAAGCGATGATGCGCATTTAAAATTGATTCAATTTGCTAATCGAACGAACCGCTAAACGGACAACACCATTGCGTTCAGAAAGTTGAAATTATCTTAAATCGTTATATATATTGACTGTGTATTTGTTGACGCAAAACCCACATAAAAAAATATTCAATAAATTCAAAAAATTTTAAAAATTCCCAAATTACCCTCTGCTCAACCGTTCCCCCTATTTTCAATTTTCTGAAAAAAAAAGAAGAAAAAATAAAAAAGAAAAAAAAATAACTACTCCACCCATTTTCCCTCAACTCCCTCATTTCTCTCCCACTCTCCCTCTCTCCCTCTCTCCCTCTCATCCTCCCCTATTATGAAAATAACCACTCTCCCTAATTCTGAAAAATTGCCCTCTCTCCTACTCTCTCTCTCTCTCTCCCGTGAGAAACAAAAGAAAACAAAGTGTAATCCCCTCCCCATTTTCAAGATTTTTCCTCAGTTTTCCCTTAATTTTCTGTTTGTTCCGCCGGTCAGATTCGTCTCTGTCGTTCCACCGCAAAGCCTTCCGGCCGCATCCGCGTCCTCGTTTCGCGTGACCGCGCTGCCCGCCGGCGCACCAGCTCGCCGCGGCCCGCTCCGCTTCCGCGATCCCGCCTACGCGCCTGCTCCGCTTTCAGCCCGTCGACCCGCCACACCGACTCCGGCCCACACCGCGCATCCGTTGTTCAACCCGCTACTCTTCCGTGACCTGCGACTCGAGCCCACCGCCGCTCCGCCGTCTCGCCCGTTCAGCGCTCAACCCGAACCCGCTGACCCGCTTCGGCCCGCTCCACTGTACCCGCTCCCGCGCTGCCGACCCGTTTAGCCCGCACGTGACCCGCATGCAGCCCGAAACCGCAACCTGCACGGGCCCGCCTCCTTCCCATGGCCCGCCAGCCTTCAAACAGTCCTCCAAGCCCACTGTTTTGGCCCGTTTAGCCCTTCCTTGGCCCGTCCAGCCTCCAAACTAACCCAAACTTGTCCCATTTTCACGCAAATCGAGAAAAAATCATCGTTATCACAATTCTTCCTTTAATTTCGTCATTGTTTTAATACCGTTTATTGCACAAATTAGGGAAGAATGTTGTCAGTAGGCGAATTTTTCACTTGACGTCGTATTCTTTTGCTTTAGCCATCCCACTTTCAATAAATTGGAGAAGAATATCGTTAGTAGGCAAATTCATCCTTCGACTTCCAACACCGCATTCTTGCTTTAGCCACCCCATTTCCGTAGCGCCGCAAATCGGGGAAGAATGTCGTTAGTAGGCAAATTCTTTCTTCGACTTCCGGCGCCGCATTCTTTGCTTTAGCCAGTTTGGCTCGTCAAATAAGGAAGAATGTCTCGGTAGTAATTCTTCCTTCGACTTCTGGAGTCGCATTCTTTACTTTAGCCGTCCCACTCCGCTGCGCCGCAAATCGGAAAAGAATGTCATTAGGTGGTATTCTTCTTGATTTGTCGCATCCCTTACTTTGCATTCCCAATCACATACCCAACCCCGTTCCTTTGCTGCTTAGACGCAAAATATTTGACATGTGGTGATTTGTGAATGTGATATATATATATATATATATATATATATATATATATATATATATATATATATATATATATATATATATATATATATATATATATATATATATATATATATATATATATATATATATATATATATATCTTGTGTTTCTTTCTTGATTTGAAGACCCGGTGTGCCTTAGGGCGATGGGGTGGCAGAGCCTATGTGAAGCACTCATTGCATCGTGTCGAGTAAACCAAACCGTTGTTAGATGTGTAGCTCCCATGGAAAATGCTTGAAATTTTATCTAATTTCCGGACTTTAAAAAATGGAGGGGGATAATATATTACGTTGCATGTATTCTTGCAGTTGAAGACTCAAGGTCGGTGGCAGCGAGATAAAAAGAAGGAGGTGTCATGAAACACCACTCGCTACTCTCAGGTAGAGGCGTCTGAAGCCAAAACACCGTCGACCCCACTTGGGATGATCTTTGGAGGCAAAATTTTGTCAAATCTTTTGACTTAAAAAATTTGGAGAATGAAATGAGCTAACTTAGGAACGCTAAGTAGGAACACCTGTAACTAATTTTATAGCGTTAAATGAAAAAAAAAAAAGGAGGGAGCCTTTAAAGCAAATTTTTTTAAAAAAAAAAGAATATTCGTTTAAAATTTAAGTGTAATTTAGGGGAGGTCAATATTGAACTCATAAACTTTGGGAGAGGCTAATATTAAATTCACAAGCTCTAATTGCAATTCCTTATAGCTTAAATTGAAGTGGAGTTCCCTTTTCTCGCAAATTCCTCAAAATTAAGCAAGCTTTAATTAGAACTTGGGAGGGTTCTAATGCCAAATTCACAACAAATTTGAAATAAACTCAAAATCTAAGGATAAATCAAAATTGAGTTTAATAACTCGTATACGAATGTGGAGGTGATTACTATGCTAGCTAATAAGCATAAGTGGGGCCAAAATAACAAATGTTGAAATCGGCATAAATTATCAAAATTGAAGTAAATTGAGTATAATCATGTTGAAAAATTACAAAAAAACTCAACAAGTAAACTAAGTGTCAGTAGTGTGCTAAACTACAATCTAAATCATAACGCCTTCTACTGGATTAGCGCATACCTCCGAGCAGAGAAGGCATTAGTTAGGCATTCTCAAAAACGCATGTGCCCGACTATCTTTGAATGCCTAAATTCAAATTAATAGGATCTTTGAGGTTCTCGGTTTAGTCTTAGGACTGGGTCCGGGTTAACAAAACCTAAAAACTTATAATAAGAGGTTTAAATCAATGAATATCTGAGAAGATGATTACATTGGGTAAGTAGATCTAATCCTCTATTAGCAGCTAAACAGAGTTGACAGGATCTAAACTTCTTAAACATATTGAAATGTGGTTCTATTTTCAAATCTAATTAACTCAAATTGAGTGTTAATAAAAAAAAATTGCTTAAATGAAATTCTATCATAAAAACTTAAATCAAAATCAATCTATCCACCTTCCACAACAGTTTATCGGGGGTGATAAATTAAGAAAACTCTAGCTCACAAAGGAGCCAATGTCAAATCAAGTGTTTTGCTATGTTCTCTCTCAATCAATCTCTTGCCAGTAAGGACATGGCCCGTGTCCTCTGAACTATCTGGCTTGGCGGTGGGCTCCGAGATGAAGCGGTTATGACCGAGTCCTCGATGGGTGGTTTGGCGGTCAAACTCCATTATATTACGATCACGCAGTAGCTTCTCCCCAATGGCTCACGCCCATTGAGTTGTGAATCATAGAGTATACTTGATAGGGCAAACAACCCTCTGTCAGCTAAGGTAGACTTAAGCTTGTCTCCTTAGACAAACACCACCCCAGGCCTACAAGGAGATCTTCAACAAAGCCATTGAAGCAGAGAGTAGATGGTGTAAGAACTCTTCTCTTCCGACAAGTCGATTCGGACAAATCGGTCAAGCCCGTCATTTAGCATATCCTGAATAAGGCAGCATAGTAATGAAAAATCCTGTCAAAGTTTCGTAAGCTGTTGCAAGCGAAGCTGAAATGATCCAAGTTCTATGAAAAACTCAAATGGTCAACCAGTTTTCAACAAACATGACTCACTTCATGCGCAAATCATATTTGTTGGGGGGCATTTGTTGACCTTCACATATGTGCTACAAGTCAAAACAAGCCTACAAATCGAATTGACGGACGAGCGGCAGTCGCCTCGGGATTCAAAATGCGGGCGTCGCGAAAATGGTCGAAATGATATCGATCGACAAACGGACTTCGCGCCGCGTTGATCAGCGGTCGAAATAGATATTGCAAAATTTATCGATCAATCGATTAAGCGCTCAAGCTAACAATGCGTCGACACGCATATCAGAGTCGAGAAGCTGCAACGATGTCCGAACAACCTCGGTTCATAAAATTGATTGCGTCGTTTGACTCAAAATATTGAAATCTATCAAATGATACTACCCGCACTCAATTCAGACAAGTTTGTGCAAATGTCGAGTGATTTGAAGTGACAACACGTAAATCGAGGTTGAAATGCACTGGACGTCACCGAAATCAACTCGAATGACCTCCGATTGACGAACGGACTTCTCCATCGTGTTCAGAATGTCAAAATTGGTCAGGATATAATTATTGAATGACTTGATGAGCAATTGAGCAAGCCGAGTCGTCAATCCACATATCGGGGTCGGGAAGCGTAAGTAAAACAACCTCCGTTCGTGAAATTGATGATGACATTGGCTTCAAAATGCCAAAATCTATCAGAAAAGACTATTCACACTCAATTCGGATAATTTTGCACAAAATCAGCGGCGAAAGCATGTCGCATTTAGCTAATTTAGCTCGAATGAATGGCTCCGATGAAAGCGGGTACATATTCGTTCAAGCGATGAAATTACCTTAAATCGAAATATATATTGACTAAGTGCATTTGTCGGCGCAAAATCCACATAAAAAATATTTAATAAATTTAAAAAAATTTAAAAATCCCCAAATTACCCTATGCTCAACTGTTCCCCCATTTTCAGCTTTCTGAAAAAAAAAAAAAAAAATAACTACTCCCCCCATTTTCCCTCAACTCTCTCATTTCTCTCCCATTCTCCCTCTCATCCTCCCCTATTCTGAAAATAACCTCTCCCTAATTCTGAAAAATTGCCCTCTCTCTCTCTCTCTCTCTCTCTCTCTCTCTCTCTCTCCCGTGAGAAACAAAAGAAAAAAAAAAAGGGTAATCCCCTCCCCATTTTCAAGATTTTTCCTTAATTTTTTTTTTTCTTCTGAATTCCACCGGCCGAATTCGTCTCTGTCATGCGTTCCCGCACCGCGCCGGCCGCATCCGCGTCCCCGTTTCATGCGTGAGCGCTTCGGCGCACCACCAGGTCGCGCGGTCTGCCGCGATCCCGCCTACGCGCCTGCTCCGCGTTCGGCCGTCGACGCCGACTCCAGCCACGCATCCGTTGCTCAACCCGCTACTCTTCCGTGACCCGCGACTCGAACCCGCTGACCCGCTGACCCGATTCGTCCCGCTCCGCTGTACCCGCTCCCGCGCTGCCGACCCGAGACCCGACCCGCGGCATGCTCCGCGCTATACCTCGCTCCGCCAACCCGCGAAAACGGCCCGTTTAGCCCGCAGTGACCCGCCTGCAGCCCGCCGTTCAGCCCGAAACCGCAATCTGCACGGACCCGCCTCCTTCCCAAGGCTCGCCAGCCTTCAAACAGCCCTCCAAGCCCACTGTTTTGGCCCGTTTAGCCTTCCTTGGCCCGTCCAGCCTCCAAACTAACTCAAATTTGTCCCATTTTCACAGCGTTGCAAATCAAGAAAGAAAATCATCAATAGGTGAATTCTTCATTTGATTTTTTGGCGTTTATCCTTTAGCGCCACATTTTCATTATCGAAAGAATGTCGTACTTATTCTTTTTCTTTCGCTTTAATATCCCTTCATTGGCCGAATCGGGAAGAATGTCAACAGTGAATTCTTCTTCGACTTCCGGTCGCATTCTTTCTTTTCCACCTCGTTCAAGCGAATCGAGGAAGAAAGTCGTCGATGAACAAATTCTTCCTTCGACTTCGGCCGCGTTCTTTAGCCCATTTTATTTTGCATAAATGAAGAATAAGAATGTCGTCATTCTTCCTTAGACTTTCGTCACATCCCACTTTAGCATTCCCAATCACATACCCAACCCCGCTCCTTTGCCGGTAAAATATTTCGAATATGTGGTGATTTTGTGAATGTGAATATATATATATATATATATATATATATATATATATATATATATATATATATATATATATATATATATATATATATATATATCTTTGTGTTCTTTCAGGTTTGAAGAAGATTGCTCGATGGTAGCGAAATGAAAGCTACGCAGGTGTCATGAACAGCCATGCCTTCGGAGGCGTCTAAGTAAGCCAAATCGGTTGTTAGATGTCTCCCAGAAATCTTTGTAGAAATTTTTTGTAATTTCATTTTAAAAAAAGGAGGGATAATTATATATTATTGCATGTATTCTTTGATTTGAAGATCGTTGTGCTTTCAAGGATCGATGAGATGAAAAAGAAAGTGGTGTCATAGAACCTCACTCACTGTAGTAGGGCAAAACAAAAACACCGTCACCTGCATGTGGATGACGCTGGGAGGCTGCCGAAATTTTGTCAAATCTTTTGACTTAGAAAAATGGGAGAATGAAATGAGCTAACTTAGGAACGCTAAGTAGGAACACCTGCAACTAATTTTATAGCGTTAAATGAAAAAAAGGGGGAGCCTTTAAAGCAAATTTTAGAAAAATAGAATATTCATTTAAAATTTAAGTGAAATTTGAGGGAGGTCAATATTAAACTCATAAACTTTGGAGGAGGCTAATATTAAATTTACAAGCTCTAATTGCAATTTCTTATGGCTTAAATTGAAGTGACAAAGTGAGTTCCCTTTTCTCGTAAATTCCTCAAAATTAAGCTAGCTTTAATTAAAACTTGGGAGGGTTTTAATGCCAAATTCACAACAAATTTGAAATAAACTCAAAATCTAAGAATAAATCAAAATTGAGTTTAATAACTTGTATATGAATGTGGAGGTGATTACTATTGTAATTAATAAGCATAATGTTGAAATCGGCATAAATTATCAAAATTGATGTAAATTGAGTATAATCATGTTGAAAAATTACAAAAAACTCAACAAGTAAACTAATTGCCGAGTGTGCTTTACAATCTAAATCATGCCTTCTATGCCATAATTACCTTTTGGCAAAGGTGTTAGTTAAGGCATTCTCAAAACACCGCATGTTCTTACACTATCTTTGAATGCCTAAATTCAAGTGTCGAGGATGTCTTTGCGGGTTTATTTGGGTTTAGTCTTTGATTAACAAAACAACAACTTATAATAAGAGGTTCAAATCTGAAATATCACAAGATGATTACGTCGATCGATAGATCTAATCCTCATTAGCTACGAGTTGTGATCTAAAATTCTTAAACATATTCAAATGCGGTTCTATTTTCAAATCTAATTAACTCAAATTGAGTGTCAATAAAAAAATCGCTTAAATAAAATTCTATCATAAAAACTTAAATCAAACTGAATCTATCCACCTTCCACAATAGTTTGTCGGGGGTGATAAATTAAGAAAACTCTAGCTCACAAAGGATCCAATGTCAAATCAAGTGTTCTGTATGTTCACTCTCAATCAATCTCTAGTAAGGATGTGACCCATGTCCTCAACTTGTGCTTGGCGAGCTCCAGATAAAACAATTATGCTAGAGTCCTCGATGGGTGATTTGGCGGTCCGCTCCATTATATTACGATCACGTGTAGTATGCTCCCCAATGGCTCGCCCTTTGAGTTGTGAATCATAGGGTATACTTGATAGGACAACCCTCGGTAGGTAGACTTAAGCCTTTTGCCTTAGACAAACACCACCCAGTAAGGATTTCTTGGACAAGCGTAACCCATGTGTTGCTAATGAGGATCCCGTATTGATTCCTCCACTTACTAAGTAGACTAGGACTGGGGTTGGGATGGTGGACTTAAATGATAAATTTTATATCTTAAACTCTAAAACTCCACATCTTGCTACTACATGTGCATTTTGCAATCTAATGACTTTTGTCGAAAGTTCTCTCTCTGGGAGGGGTAATTCTATAAAAGGGCGCAATAAAACAGAATAAAGTTCACCAAATGAGGAAATCTCGGGTAGTGTCTTATTTACTATTCCATGCCTTAAAATTACATACTTTAAACCACTCTTTTTTTATTGAAGAGGTCGGTGGGATTTTCACAAACCCTCTCATATAATGGCTAGTTCTCTCAGTATCTCACAGTACGACCTCATTGCATATGCAGTTAATCAAATTTGCCAACATATACACAATTCTAAAGATTTTCTCTCATTAAGCGTGTCCTCCAGTATTTAAAAGGTACATCTCAGCTTGGTCTTCATATCTCTGAAGGCAATTTTCTTCTTCACTCATATTCAGACTCCGAATGGGCAAGAGATGTTCTAGGTTGTTCTACATTCAATTTTGCACCTTTTTGTAACACTCAATTTCTTGAAGTTCAAAACAAAAATTGCGTTCCTCATAAGCTAAATTTTGAGCATTAGCTTCAGATATCACTAAACTCCTTTGGCCCATTGCTGACTTTGGCATTGATACTTGGACCTTATACCAATTTATTGTGACAATACTTTGGCTATTGCTCTTGACAATCTATCTTTTTTGCACTAAACATATTGAAATTGACTTTCATTTCATCGAGATCATGTGGCAAAAGACATTCACTATCACTCATTTGGCAATAGAGGATCAAGTAGCGACATCTTTACTAAATGTCTTTCATTTGCTCGGTTTCATGAGATGTGTCACAAACTGATTCATCCTCTTGAATCCTGAGTTTGAGAACTAACAACATATATTCTCTTATAAAATGACATTTGTCTTTATCTATTCATCACTAGCAGTTGTAACAAATTTTTGTCCTCACTCTCTTCTTTTCTCTCTATATAAACCTACTATGTATAAGAACTGAGCTACAGTTAATAATATGAGATTTTCTCCATTATACTCTCTGCATTCTCTCTGGGTTTCACCACCAACCTATTTTCCCATGGTTTATCAGCCATCTATCTCTTTAACCAGCTCAATTTCCATTTTACTTCAAAATCATGTTGTTAATGGAAGGCAAGAAATGGATTAAACTTACATTTGAGTTTGATCTACATTGCTGAGATAAGGAAGGAAATAATTTTAACCCAACAAAACATAGATTGGCAATAAGTATATTGTAAAGAGAAGATGATTTGATGAAGAAGAAGACCTGTCGTGAGAAGAGAGAGACAGAAAGTGGCGTGTACAGAAAATGGAATACCAGCAGAAAACAGAAAAATTCGGGAAGAAGCAGAAAATATTTTGATAACGAATAAAAGACAATAGCTAATAACTAATCACCATCTTCCTCAAACTCATCATATTTACATATGCCTAACAGAATGTCAGAAGGTGAAAAGTATAAAACAAAAACGTGTAAATATAACTAGTGTAACTGAAATATGTAATTAGAAGAGCGTTATAAAATATATGTTAAACTATATCTATGTTGCTGCGTCATGTTGTTCTTATGTCAGAAGAACTCGACTCGAGTTCAAAACCTTCACTGCAGCTTCATCTGTGGGTAGTACAGATGAATATAAAAATGTTTAATGTTGGAGATATATGGATTTCAGGCGGTAAATCAACAATGTATGCAGTATCATTTATTTTTTATGGAAATTTCAAATGGTCAGATTTTTCGTGGTTTGAGCTTCGAATAAGTGTTTGGAGACCTTCATTGCAGCATTACTAAATCACCAGACTGAAAGGTTGGAATCGACGTTTTGAATCAAAATGCTGTTTATACTGCTGGTTAGATTGTTGCAAACGGGGCCAAACATTTTGTATCATTTTGTAAAATTTGTAGATACTAGCAGCTGAGGTGCTTTTATTTATGCAAGATTGCTATATCGATTGCGTGGTTGGGGTTCTTCATGTAAATATGCTGAATGGGATCTTCCAGTTGACCGATTAACTGTAGAGTTGTAGGCAAACTCCACTTGTCCAAGAATGGTATCCCAAGGTGTTCAGTGATAATGCATCTCAGCATATTGCCTAATGTCCTATTCACAATTTATTGCCCATCGTTTGAGGGATATGAGAAGGTTAAATGAAGATTTATGCCTAAATGTTGTCAATTCTTTCCAAAAATAGTTTGTCATGATCAAAGTTATCTTTACAAGGAATATCATGGAGGCAAACAACTTGAAGAATTGGCAACATTATTAGCATCAAAGGTTTTCTTTGCTATGAAATGAGCCATTTTAGGGTGATCAACTATGATCATGATAAAATTAGTTCCATTTTTTTTATCCATGCCAATGTTGAGGTCCTCCGATCAGTATTATATCTCGATGAAGAGGATTTATTTAATAATGGTCAAATTTTTTGAAACAGATGAAAGCATAGATAAGACACTACCAGATTTCACCCTCATATGTGAGGACTTTAGATCTAGTTTCAGATTTGTTTCTATATGCAAGCACATAGTTAATTGCCCTCAAGAGAGAACTTTGATTAAGGCTAATCACTAGATCACAAATGCGTGTATAGTAGCAATGTAAAATTTAGAATTTAAATTTTATGAATTCATCATTTTGACTTAAAGCGGATGATTGGGAATGATGATGTGCTCAGATCCCATGGTTTTGTCATCGGTATTATGGTCATATCACTTAGTAGAGTATACAACGTGACAAGGATCCATGATGGGTTGTATTAGTCAAATATGTAACAGTGGTATTTGTCTAAAGATAATTTAAGTCCACCTTATTAGATTTGCCATGTGCACTTTATGATTCACATCTCAATGTAGCCATTGCATATCTATAGTAGTCATAATATAATGGTGTCATTTGGCGGCAACCAATAATCAAATTTTGGTCATAGCCTTTCTATGTATATTTTAAAATCAAGGACAGAATACGTCGCTATGTTGAGATTATTTGGCGAGATATTTATGTATTTGACTTAAGCATTGGCTTCTTTATGGAGTTTTCTTAATTTGTCATAATTTTATGGATGATTGAATTTTGTTTAGTTTTAAATATTAAATTTCATTTAACCATTTAGAACTTGGTAATTTATCCTATATTTATATTGATACTTAATTTTGATTAATTCAATTTAAGCTTGTAAGCATATTTTGATGGTAAGTATTCTTAGGTTAAAATCTCCATTCAAAATCATCGGGATAGATTAATTGATATAATAGATGATCAAGAATAATATTATATTTTCAACTTGGTTCTGATTTTAAAAATTGAATTCTTCATTTATATCATTAATGGTTATTTAATGTGAAATCAAATATTTTCTTTTTTAGTGAATAGATATCTAGTGACCATTCCCATCAACTAGATCTTTGTAAAAGGATCAGATTGGTTTTTTTGTGGGACTTATCACCTCAATGTCTAATGAAGTATTCATTGTATTTTTTATGTATGATTAAAAATTTTACAAAATATTTGTCTGTTTTAAAATAACTATCATTTCATAAATTGACACATCATTTTAGCATAGTATTGGGACCATTTGTATCTAGCATAATTAATCTTTGTGTAATTTGAGGGACTTATGCTTTTCAAAATTAATTAAGCTTTAAAATTCTTCATAAAACTGTAGTCATTTATGAGCATTTACATGTCTTTTGCACTAGATTTTCGATCTTTACTTAAATATATATATGGTTCATCTTGTTATTTACATGCATAAAAGATTAATTTTAAGTTTTTAATTGTCTCATGATATGTGCATTATTAACATCTAGAAGGTTGGTGATTATACACATCTTGGTAATTTATCTTATCTATCATAATTAATCTTTATGTAATTTGAGAACTTCATGCTTTTCAAGGCAACTGAATTAAGCTTTGAGAAATTCCTCATAAAATATGTAGGTCATTAATGAGCATTTACATATCTTTTAGGGCACTAGATTTGGGTCGATCTACAATATATATGTATATGGTTCATCTTATTATTTACATGCATAAGAGATTAATTTTTTAAGTTTTAATTGCCTCTATGCATGCATTATTAACATCTAGAAGGTTTGGTGATTATACATCTTGGTACAATGACTTTAAGCACCATTTATCTAACATATGAGCGTGTTCAATCTTTAAATTATTCACATGTATTTCAATGTGATAACTATGTATATGTAATTACCTTTAGAAATATACACTCATATATCTTTATTTAGAATCACCTAATAATATAAAAATGCATATTAGTCAAATATTAGTGCTTGTTTGAAAATTCAGATTAAATAGAAAATATGCTTCACAATATAAATGAGAGTCACTAACTTTTCTCATCCTCTTGCATAGTCATTCAAGATATTATTAATTTTCATGAATGAATAATCATTTAATGGGGTTTAGTTCATAAATTGTGATTGAATATTAATTATTTATAATCTCTTTTTGGCTTATAAATAAAGATGATTACTCATCTATATATTTGAAAGATTATTCTATTTCAATGCAATGAAGAATCTGTTGAGTGTTCTATTTTCAAGTATGTATTTTTGTGTTTCCCCTTTTTGCATTTTTTTATCTTAACTTAATCTTTTTATTTTTATTTTAAATTATATATTTTGAGTATTTCAAATTTAAAAAAATTTATAAGTTTTTGTGGTCAAATTAGTTTAAAATCATTTCTCATTTGCGTAGATTTCGAGGAACTAAAATTGATACTTATGAAGCGTGATGGTGTCTTCAACACCGGGTGATTTCAATACCTCACTTATGAGGTGTCGCAACATATAAAATCAAATAAGATTTTTATTATATTAGATCTTTTTATATTTTAATAACAGGATAATAGTCAAAATAATGAAAGTTTATATATATATATATATATGTATATATATATAGCTCTTCTTTCTATGTTGTTGTGGCTTTTCGTATGCAGATCAATGGAGATAAAGAAGAGAGGGAGAGAAAAAAAAGAGAACAAAATAATAAGTAAAATAAAAATAAAAAAAATAAAAAATTTATCTCGATTTAAGAAGAGGAAAAGAGAGACACGTGATCTATTGGCAAGAGAATTATAGGAAGATAAATTTTTATATACATATCACCTCAAATTAATTACCTATTTTATTTATTTAACACTCAAAATTTTATTATTATTTGTATATCATGAAAATAAGCAACTCTGATTATGATAATAAAATTTGATGTTAAATGAATAAATGAGCTATTATAATAAAACCTCAAATAGATATTTTTTATTGTGTAAGCATGAAAGAGAGAGAGAGAGAGAATCTCTTAAAAAGTATTATCTTTTTTATTCTAGAGAGAGAAGAGAGAGAGAAGGAGAAATTCTCGATAAAACATGTAAATAAGATCAGATTTTTGTTTGTTCAAGAGAGAAAAGAAGAGCAGAAGAGAAGGAGAACAAAATAGTGATTAAAATAAATAAAAACAAAAAAATATATATATATATATATACAAACTTACAATCGAAGAGAAACAAGATGAGCGATGCTCTGATGGGCTTGCCCGAGGTTTGAAGGAGTCGATATCTGTGCGAGTTTAAGAAGAGTGAAAGGAGATCAAGAGAAGCAAAGAGATAAATTAAAAAAAGAGATTAGTGGTTAAGATCGCGTGAATGATGCAGCAGTAAAAAAAATGCTGAAGAGAAAAGAGCTCGCGAGAGATGAGAGTCTAGGCTATTTGTGATGTGAGTCTACCTGCTCGAAATAATGAAGAAGAGGAGAGAGGTTGTTTTAAATGAAGAAAAGTCAGATTCGTGCTGTAATGAAAGAGGGATTCAGTGAATGAAGAGGGATTCATTGTACAGTCGCGGTGAAAAGTTTTGAATCGATAAAGAAAGAGCTCGATGTTTGGCCTCTGCTGGAGTCAGCTGGTGGCGTGTATGAGAGAAAAAAATGTGAAGAAAGGAAAAGAAGAAATGGAGTCCTCTATGCTCTTGTGAAGGAGAAAATACTCCAGTCCCATAGCGTAACTTTACGTGCGGACTCAATCCATGAATTGTCCAGTTTTTCCCGTTTTAGCGATTAAGCAAAGATACGTATAAAGACATTTCCCTGGCCCGTGCGTCGATGGTATAACGACGGCCAAGTACATTTCCCCGGCGACCCAGTAAGCGTCGTTGGAATCGGGAGGAATTTAAAAGAAATATATATGATTTAGGGTTCGGGGTTAGTTTTCCAGAAAAGGAAGAGAAATAGAAAATCTCATTTCTTTTACAAAGAATGAAGATGGAACGTTGAAATATGACATTTTAGCGAGGATGTATTAAATAGAATTCATGGTAATGCTTCTGTGCATTTTTTTGGTTTGTTAGTGATATTCTTTTGTCAAAAAGAATATGTTCATTACATTAATTAGAAACAATTTGGATATTTTTTTGTTAAATTTTTATGATTTGAGTTATTTTATAGTACTGTACCTCTTTGGAGGTACCATTTTGATAATTTTTTTAGTTTATTTTGCCAACTTCTTATGATTATGTTTAGGGCATTCAAGGAAGCATTTGATAGATTGGATGATTTTGTGGTATTTTGCGTACTCTATGTACCTCTTTGGAGGTACAAACCATTTTTGACAATTTTTTCGTTTATTTTGCAACATGATTATGTTTAGGGCATTCAAGGAAGCATTTGATGGCGGTTGGGTGATTTTGGGTTATTTTGCGTACTCTGTGTACCTCTTTGGAGAATTCTGGATCATTTTGACCTTTTTCAGTTTTTTGTCAACTCCTTATGATTATGTTTAGGGCATTAAAGGAAGCATTTGGATTGTTTGGTGATTCGGGTGGTATTTTACATCGTACTCTGTGTACCTCTTTGGAGATCTGAGATCATTTTGACCTTTTTTCTTTATTTTGCCAACTCTTATGATTATGTTTAGGGCATTATAAAAGGAAGCATTTGATGGCGGTTTGGATGGTTTGGTGGTATTTTGCATATGTACTGTACCTCTTTGGAGAATTACACCATTTTACTTTTAATTTATTTTGCCAACTTCTTATGATTATGTTTAGGGCATTCAAGAAGCATTTGGAGATTTGGATGGATTAGGTGGTATTTTGCATCGTACTCTGTACCTCTTTGGAGGATTGATCATTTTGACCTTTTTCCTTTTTTTTGCCAACTTCTTATGATTATGTTTAGGGCATTATAAGGAAGCATTTGGAGATTGTTTGGATGGATTCTGGGTGGTATTTTGCATCTGTACTCTGTGTACCTCTTTGGAGGGTACAGACCATTTTGACAATTTTTTTCCAGTTTATTTTGCCAACTTCTTATGATTATGTTTAGGGCATTGCAAAGGAAGCATTTGATGGCAGTTTGGGTGATTTTGGGTGGTATTTTTTGCATCGTACCACGTACCTCTTTGGAGAATTCTGATCATTTTGACAGTTTTTTTTTTTATGATTATATTTAGGGCATTGTGGAAGCATTTGATGGCATTTGGTGGTTTAGGGTGGTATTTTGCATCTACTGTGTACCTCTTTGGAGAATTCAGATTATTTTGACTTTTTTTCAGTTTTTTGCCAATTTCTTATGATTATGTTTAGGGCATTCCAAAGCATTTGATGGCGGTTTGGATGGTTTGGAGGTTTAGTGCATCGTACTCTGTGTACCTCTTTGGAATTACAGATCATTTTGAACTTTTGCATTTTATTTTGCCAACTTCTTATGATTATGTTTAGGGCATTCAAAGGAAGCATTTGATGGCGGTTTGGATGATTTTGGTGGTATTTTGCATCGTACTCACATGTACCTCTTTGGAGAATTCTGAGACCATTTTGTTTTTGTTTTATTTTGCCAACTATGATTATGTTTAGGGCATTGAAGCATTTGGAGATTATTTGGATGGATTGGGTGGTATTTTGCATCACTCTACGTGTACCTCTTTGGAGGTACATATCATTTTGACTTTTTTTTTTTTTTTGCCAACTCCTATGATTATGTTTAGGGCATTATGGAAGCATTTGATTATTTGGATGATGGTGGTATTTTGCATCGTACTCTGTGTACCTCTTTGGAGGTCAGACCATTTTTGATTTTTTCCAGTTTATTTTGCCAACTTCTTATGATTATGTTTAGGGCATTCAAGGAAGCATTTGAGATTGTTTGGATGGATTGGGTGGTATTTTGCACATACTATGTGTACCTCTTTAGATGATCATTTTGATCTTTTTTTATTTTTTATGATTATGTTTAGGGCATTCAAGGAAGCATTTGATGGCGGTTTGGATGGTTTAGGGTGGTATTTTGCATCTACTCTGTACCTCTTTGGAGTGAGATCATTTTGACTTTTTTTTCCAGTTTTTTTTTTGCCAATTTCTTATGATTATGTTTAGGGCATTCAAAGGAAGCATTTGATGGCGGTTTGGGTGGTTTGGGTTTAGTGCATTACTACTGTACCTCTTTGGAGTACGACCATTTTGACAATTTTTTCCGGTTTATTTTGCCAACTTCTTATGATTATGTTTAGGCATTAAAGGAAGCATTTGATGGCGGTTGGGTAATTTGTGGTTATTTGCATATTTATGTGTACCTCTTTGGAGTACCATTTTGATTTTTTTATTTATTTTGCCAACTCTTATGATTATGTATAGGGCATTCAATGTAAGCATTTGAGGAAGTTTGGGTGATTTTGGGTGATATTTTGCATCTATTCATATTTTTTGTATCTGTTTGGCGGGAATCTGATGAATTTGAAACTCCTTGGCAACTTGAGAATGAAAGCAGGCGTATGATCTTTGACTATGCACATCAAATTGGCTTGTTGGAAGGACCATACTAGTTGGCCAAACTCAAGAAATTGAAATCAAAAGATTTTCTATGTGCAAAAATCGGAAGAAGTCTTTGATCTAAATAGCTTAATAAAATTCGAGAAAGTTGATACAAGAATTAGTTGTCGATGATTAGATTCTCTTGATTTGGAGGAATTGGATGATTAAAAAATATCTGAGAAAGTCATAATCATTCTTTGGAGCCACGACCTACATCTTCTCGGATCACAGATGCATTAGCGATGAGAAGGCGTCGTGTTGAAGACAATAATGAGGTATTAGAGCAAGCGATGCATTATTATCTAGCGAGGAAGTTGGCGTAGAGAATATCGGGTTCACAAAAGAGATACTTTCAATTTTATTGAGAGAGAAAAGATCGAGATTGTGAATGGTAATGCATACATTATCTGATTGTTTAAGGAAAGGCAAGCGTGATGGGATGTTTGCATGGGATGTGCAAGTTGATGAGTCGGATTGCTTAGTAAGTTTTTTTTTAGTAAGCATGTCTAGGATAGAATATGATTATTTTGGGGATGTGATAATTTTTTGATACAAGCTATTTCAATAAATATAATCGTTTGTGCCCCTCTTGTTGGAGTGAATCATCAGGCAAAATGTATTATTTGGAGTAGCCTTTTATCGAAGAGACAATTGAGTCATTTCTATTAAAATTTTCTTTTTTTGGTTGATGAATCAGACATCCTATAACAATATTCGATCAAGATCGGCTATGGCGAGCTATTGAAATTGTATTACCATACTCATCATAGGTTGTGCCAATGGCATATTTCAAAGAAAGCTCCTTCAAGGTTCATTGCTTTAATAGTAATAAGATAGTACAGGCTATTTTATAAATGCATGAGTAAGTATGACTCGAGGAAGAGTTTAAAGAGGCTTGGTGCATCTGTGAAGAAGGCAATTTGCATGATCATGCTTGGTATCGAGCTTTATAAGATTAGATCCAAGTGGTCCTTGCATTCTGAGGACTCAATGGGCATCTTGTCAACGCAATGTAGTGAGTCCACGAACAATGTATGCCATGGAATATCTAAACCAACAAGTTTGCTCACATATTATTTCTTGGGGTTGGAAAAGGTTATGGAGACATGGCATGGAATGAACATGGCGAAGACTTCAAGTGTAGTCATCGATTGTTCATTGTTAAGACCGGTCAATTCTAAAACAAGGCTATATTTTATACAAGAAAGGTTTACTATGTTTGAAGAGGAATTTTGCATGGGTTGGAGGCTATAGTAAGTCAGAATGACATATGGAGTATTTGGTGAGAAACTTAGAGAATAAAATGCATCCAAATATGGTATTGCATTTGATAGGACTACCCTAGAAGTAACTTGTACTTGCAAAAAATTTGAAATGATGGGATTACTTTGTGCCCATTGTATCAGAGTTCTTAGTCAGGAAGATGTTGTGCGCATTCGGACAAGTATCTTCTCATCGATGGTCTAGAGCAAAGAGGATATTTACATTGATAGTGCATACAGAAAATTAAGAGATGTGGCAAGCACAGATGGAAATGTTTCTGGCATTATTTTTCGGAACCACATAAGTCGATATGCATATCAAATAAGCGTCAGGGCACAGGGCAATAAGAGAGCTGAGGACTATATGCTTGGATCCCTAGAAAAACTATATGATGATGTCGACTCTATAATAAGTGGGAATTCTCCTCCATCTGACAAAGCAGTTAAGAAGAAGTCAACCACGAAAGATAAGGGAAAAGACATCTTAAAAGATCCAGTTAAGCAGCGTCAAGGGTGTTTCCAACTCAAGGCTTAAGGGATATTGGGAGAGATCCAAGAAAGCCAAGAGTAATTTTCTACTTGCGTATTATTTTTTGGTATTTTAAATATTGTTGTTAATCTTCAAACCCTTCTACTTTTTTTATTGCAGAAACTAAAGTACAGTCTGATAGCATTGTTGAACGTGTTTCCTCACAAGTTGCATCACCTTTCTATTATGCCGAGTATTTTCGAGGAGGTACATAATATCACACATCGATCTTTGTAAGAAAGTATCAACTAATATGATATTCTACATGCAGAATTTAACTCGAGCTCCAATCAATCAATGTCGGTGAAGGGTACACTAAGTGATGATGGATATTATTCGGAAAATATTTTGATGCATGACATTATCCAATTTTGACTGTATTTAGCTAGGAGATTTTGACACTGGTCTGTTTGTAGCTCTTTAAGCAATAGTGATTGAGTTAATCCCCTGCTGAGGACATTGTAATCATTGGACTGTACCAATAAATATGTGCAATAAATAATAGATCGTTTATTGCCTTTTTTTCTGTTTATTTTGCCTGATACTAGAAATAATGTTCATTACATTCTTGTTTAATTTGAAAGCTATTTGGATGACTTAAGTGGTTTTGCCTACTTCTTATACTTATGTTTAGGGCATTCAAAGGAAGCATTTGGATTTGGTTTTTGGGTGGTATTTTGCATCTACTCTATGTACCTCTTTGGAGAATCAGACCATTTTTGATTTTTCATTTTATTTTCAACTTCTTATGATTATGTTTAGGGCATTCCAAAGGAAGCATTTGATGGCAGTTTGGGTGGTTTTGGGAGGTATTTTGCATCACGTACTGTACCTCTTTGGAGGATCTGATCATTTTGACCTCTTTTTCCAATTTTTTTTTGCCAACTCCTTATGATTATGTTTAGGGCATTATAATGGATGCATTTGATGGCGGTTTGGGTGGTTTTGGAGTTTAGTGCATCTCGTTACCTCTTTGGAGGTACGACCATTTTGACCTTTTTCTAGTTTTTTTTCCAACTTCTATGATTATGTTTAGGGCATTGCAAAGCATTTGAGATTGTTTGGATGGATTTGGTATTTTGCATCACTCTTTGTACCTCTTTGGAGGGTAGATCATTTTTGACCTTTTTCTTATTTTTTGCCAACTCCTTATGATTATGTTTAGCATTGCAAAGGAAGCATTTGAGATTTTGGGTGGTTTAGTGGGTATTTTGCATCACTGTGTACCTCTTTGGAGGGTACAGATCATTTTTGACCTTTTTTTCTAATTTTTTTTTGCCAACTCCTTATGATTATGTTTAGGGCATTATAGGAAGCATTTGATGGCGGTTTGGGTGATTTGGGGGGTTTTGCATCACGTATCTGTGTACCTCTTTGGAGTACAGACCATTTTGACCTTTTTCAGTTTTTTGCCAACTCTTATGATTATGTTTAGGCATTATAAAGGAAGCATTTGAGATTGTTTGGATGGATTGGGTGGTATTTTATATCGTACTCTGTGTACCTCTTTGGAGAATTCTGAATATTTTGACCTTTTTTTAATTTTTTTTTTGCCAACTCCTTATGATTATGTTTAGGGCATTCAAGGAAGCATTTGGATTATTTAGTTGGTTTTGGGTGGGTATTTTGTATCGTACTCTGTACCTCTTTGGAGGTACTGATCATTTTGACCTTTTTTTAGTTTTTTGCCAACTCCTGATTATGTTTAGGGAATTATATGAAGCATTTGATGGCATTTGGGTGGTTTAGGGGTTTAGTGCATCGTACTCATGTACCTCTTTGGAGGGTACATCATTTTGATCTTTTTTCATTTTTTTTGCCAACTCTTATGATTATGTTTAAATTGCAAAAGGAAGCATTTGAGGTTTGGTGATTTGGGTGGTATTTTGCATACTCTGTACCTCTTTGGAGATGCAGTCATTTTGACCTTTTTTTTTTTATTTTGCCAACTTCTTATGATTATGTATAGGGCATTACAATGGAAGCATTTGAGGAAGTTTGGGTATTTAAGGTATTTGTATCAGTACTCTGTACCTCTTTGGAGGGATCATTTTTTCTTTTTTTGCCAATTTCTTATGATTATGTTTAGGGCATTATAATGGAAGCATTTGATGGGTAGTTTGGTGATTTTGGGTGGTATTTTGCATCAGACTGTGTACCTCTTTGGAGGGTAATTTTGATAATTTTTTTCCTTTATTTTGCCAACTCTTATGATTATGTTTAGGTGCATTAAAGGAAGCATTTAATGGCGGTTGGATGGTTTCGGTGGTATTTTTGCATGTACTCTGTGTACCTCTTTGGAGATCATTGACCTTTTTTCTAGTTTTTTTTTTTGCCAACTCCATGATTATGTTTAGGCATTAAGGAAGCATTTGAGATTGTTTGGATGGTTTGGTGGTATTTTGCATCATACTCTATGTACCTCTTTGGAGTACATATCATTTTGATTTTTTCCAGTTTATTTTGCCAACTTCTTATGATTATGTTTAGGGCATTCCAATGGAAGCATTTGATGGTTTGGGTGATTTCGGTTTAGTTTAACATGTACCTCTTTGGAGGTACAGATCATTTTGAACTTTTCCATTTTTTTTTGCCAATTTCTTATGATTTTAGGGCATTCAAGGAAGCATTTGAGGCTTTGATGGATTAGGTGGTTTTGCATGTACTCTGTGTACCTCTTTGGAGGGACAGTTATTTTGACCTTTTTTTTTGCGTTTTTTTTTTTAACTCTTATGAATATGTTTAGCATTAAAGGATATATTATAATCTATTATTAAAATTCATCTTTAATCGAATAAATTACCTCAAAATGTATATTATAAAAAATTTATTATATATAACTTATTTAAATCATTAAACTAATATCTAAAATTTAAATATATATGCACATGAATAATAGAAATTCATTGTTAGCATTATTATAATAAAGACAAATAATAAGGCATTATCACTTTATAGACTTTCTCAATATTTTGAGTTACCGTAAAATGAAGTTTTGTAAAACTCGAATAGATTCATAAAAGCATCAGAAATTTATATAATTGTTCAAATCAATGATTTAATTTTGATTTAACTCAAGAAAAAGCCCACTCATAATAATCATTAATCATTATCATCACATCAATATCAACCTAATGTGACACCATAAATTCCCACCCATAAATATGTTCAAAGTGAGAAAAACTATGACATGTTAAGCACTAAGCAACAATCTACTAATAAATAGCTGATCAACATTTAGATCACAATCGAAATATAAAAAATATATATAGGTTACAAACCACACTACTTAATTAAATCATCACAAATATAACTATTTGCTATCACAATATATTTAATAGTCATTCATAAAACAAACAGAGCCATTTAAGAGCAAAAACTAAGCATTCATTCAAAGGGTACTTTGACTCAATATTTGATCTTCAATCTGTTCGCTTTTATTTTGAAAGGTAATTTTTATAGATCCATCTCATAGAACAACGAGAATTATCAATCATCACTCTCAAATATAAATAGATCCATATCATATGTGGAAATATACAATGTAGAATCACTCTTTATGGGAAGGAAATGCTCAATATTCAAGGAAAATATACAATGCGAATCACTCTTTATGGCGGAAATCACTCTTTATTTCTTTATCATTCTGAAAATACAACTATTAACAGGAGGACAACACACAAGAAGTGATGAGTAAGGAAGAGGTAAAACACACTAAATCATAGAGCGAGAATCAAACAGAAACTTAAAACTTGTTCACCTCCATTCAGTCATCTTCTTCTTCTGTGTGACTTGCAGGAGAAGGCGAAGCAAGATAGAGAGGATGAGTTCCCTCCCATTGATCTCTTCACACTACTTGAAGAAGAGCTCTTGGATTTAGCTTTGGGAGCTTCTTGATCGGCAGAAGAAAATGTGAGCTCACAATCATAGCTTTATTTCATAATAAAAAAATATGACAATCATTCCCAATAGATGCATAATTTAATTTTCTCGATTTATGCATTCTGTGGGTAACATTTTAATTGAAGAGTATAAATATCAACTGAGTGATATCGGTGAAATAAAACTATATGAGATGAGAGAAGAAATTAGTAAATATCATCTCAGTCATGCACCAAATACAACTTCAAAGCCATCTGCGATGCATTAAACAAAATCTATATCAAACAAAATAATATTATTCTCACTTTAGATTTTTGTCCCAACAAAATGTAGTGTAAGAACTCATAAATATATTCATTTTCTTTGGTGTCTGTTGGTCTATCCGAGGTTTCACGATTCTTCCATGTATTTGTAGACAAACATTGCGATGACTATTTTCTTGGGCTATCCCACTCACTTGTCGATTGTCCCATATTTCATAAGCGCCAAAATCTTCAAGTAATTTGATCTAAATAGCACAAAATCTCAATAAGTTGGAGGAAAAAAAATATAGAAGAACCAAATTTGAAAACAATTTCTTACAATTCAAGAATGCTCTTATGGGTGGGTTTGGGCAATGAGTCATAAAAATACCTCACTTAATATACCCAAGTGTCAGTCGATTATCTAATTGCTAAGATTCTACCGACAGTCTGCGATGATATCTTGGATGAACATTTACTTTCCATCTGCGCACATATAACTCTAGAAAAGAAGAGAATGATTATACATTACGCTTTCATCTAAAACAACAAGAAGCAATGTAATGAATATTCATGGGGTAACATACCCAATGCAAGCATGAAATGTACAAATATATGGGACCTCTGATATACTTACGATGAAAGCGAAGGCATCAATGTGTGCATCAGAGATATTGATGCAGACTCATCGATCTCCCATGCAATAATGATATTGACATCTTGTATCACCCCGCAAGTAATAAATATTTTAAAGTAATCTCAACACGAATGGGTTATTTTACGTATGAAGGACGAGCTTGACTTACTTGTCCTCGAGCACGCACATGTCAATAAGATCGGCATCGGCAGGCAAAATAGCTCTGATGAGAACTCAACAACATGAAGTGCCTCGATGCCCGAAACATGATGATGAAAGCTAGTGATGAAGAGCTACATTCACTATGAATAAATATCGATCACGAGATGATGCATACCTCCGATGCTCCTCCACCACGATGATAGCGGTCATAGATCGACCTATCCTCATCTTTGTGAACCTATAAAAAAATTTAGTGATGTGCTAGATTAACTATGAATAAAGGATCGATCTACTAAGATGATTCATACCTCCGATGCTCCTCCACCACAAATAGCACTGTGGTCATCGACTTTATTGCCTCATGTGCTATAAAAAAAATTTAGTGAAACTATTTTTATTATCTCAAATTTAAAGAAACTTAATACCTCTGTGTACTCTGTGAGCTTGAGTGGAGGCCACCACATCATTTATTCTTGCTCGAGACTTCCGTAGTGTGTGTGAAAGGGAAGTACTTTTCCTCTTTCTTATCTGTAGAGAAGCTTTGCCTCTTCGATTCTGTTTGAGCATCGTCATGTGTATGGTGGCCTCCCAAGAACTCTCCTACGGTCAATTCACGTGGGCTTCCCCAGTATCCATGGAAGCTCCGTGGTAGCCTCCGAGCTTCCTCCTCTCCTCGGTGTATGCGTGGTAGCCTCCCCATACCCTCCAGGGAAGCTCATGGTAGCCTCCTCAAGAGTTTCCTGTGGTGACCCAGATGAACCTCCCCATTTGGGTGGTGACCGCCACGGAACATCTCGATAGCGAACCATAAATCAAGCCCATCCACCTCGATTATTGTTGTATGGAAAGGCGATACTCTCTCTGTCCTTCAAACACACAAATATCCTCTCCACCCGTCTGCTGTGGGGTAGTATGAGTGAAACACGGATGGGGGAGAATATCGAGGAGAGACATAAGGAGAGTCAAGTGACTCGATAATTGGACTTAAAATGGGAACTGCTCAATGTGTTGTTGGGCAGGGGACCGGAAGAGCCTTCGTCTTCCAATAAGTCCTCGAATGAAAGGCGCACTGATAAAGGATAAAAATTTTGAAGACATACAACATAAATAAATACATTCTTATATGAACTAAGTGATATTATTATATGTCACTGGCATCCTCCCAAACCGAAAGCATTTTTGGAAACTCTATTTTAGCCCATCGCATATCTGCAGGTTCAAATGAGCTTATGATGCTTATGTGCTCCCATATCTACAATGAATATTTTAACGGTAAACTTCAAGACATTATATTTCCATGGAGATATAAAACATACCATCAAGAGTGACAAACCACTCATGTAAACCGCCCTGTCAATCTTTGATGCATAACATCAAATTGGGAAACTAGAAAGTCCAAATGGCATCCCCGCTTGTACTCGGAAATCTATCTATATCATTCATAAGCAATCAATTATGATGCCACTCATTGTGATATACAAAAAATAGATTTGAGAAGAAAATATATACGCCAAACTGCGCAACGAAACCATCTCAATTCTTGTGATTCTTATAGTTGATCTGACATGGATTTACGCCATACAACCTTCTCCCTCGTTTGGCATTATCATCTGCAACTTCATCGGGGTGAAAGGAATGTCGCCCGTGAAAGCTTGCTTTTATGTCCCAAGAAGATAGATCGATGTAATGGCAAGTCTTGCTTAATGAGTGGATTGAATTGATGGAGATGAAGCTCTTTAAAATGTGGCTTCATCAAAAATATGTAATATTATCGAACACATTTTCATGGTAGGTCACCTCAGTTATCCTTTTCCCGGACATAACTTGAGACAAGTAATAGGTCAAAATGGTACCCTCCAAAGAGGTACAGTCTGATGTAAATACCACCAAGCGCCATCAAATGCTTCCATTGTAATGCCCTATACATAATCATAAGAAATTGGCAAAATAAATTTGAAAAAGTCAAAATGATCAGTACCCTCAAAGAGGTACCACTGAGATACAACCACCCATACCATCAAATGCTTCCTTTGTAATGCCTAAACATAATCATCATAAGAAGTTGGCAAAATAAACTGGAAAAAAAAGCTCAAAAATGATTTGTACCCTCAGAATACACAGTACAGTCTGAAAATATATAAACCACCCAAAACCAATCTCCAAATGCTTCCAATGCCCTAAACATAATCATAAGAGTTGGCAAAAAATTGGGAAAAAAAGATCAAAAATGGTCGTACCCTCAAAGAGGTACCAATCTGAGATGTAAAATACCCAAAATCACCCAAGCGCCATCAAATGCTTCCTTTGGAATGCCTAAACATAATCATAAGAAGTTGGTAAATAGCAAAAAAGTCAAAATTATCTGTACCCTCAAAGAGGTACACTGACTGGCAAAATACCACCCAATCCATCAAACAATCTTCAAATGCTTCCTTTGCCTAAACATAATCATAAAGTTGGCAAAATAAATGGAAAAAAGGTCAAAATGTCTACCCTCCAAAGAGGTACACATAGATACATACCAAAATACCAAAACCATCCAAAGCGCCATCAAATTCTTCCATTGCAATGCCCATACATAATCATAAAGTTGGCAAATAAACTTCAAAAAAAAGGTCAAAATGATCGTACCCTCAAAGAGGTACAGTACATATGTAAACCACCCAAACCATCAAAGTGCCATCAAATGCTTCCTTTGAGATGCACTAAACATAATCATAAGAAAAAATAATGAAAAAAAAAAAGGTCAAAAAATGATCCGTACCCTCAAGAGGTACAGTAAAATGTAAAATACCACCCATCATCCAAACAATCAAATGCTTCCTTTGCATGCTAATATAATCATAAGGAGTTGGCAAAATAAATTGGAAAAAAAGGTCAAAAAATGGTCTACCCTCAAAGAGGTACAGTATGATGCAAATACCAGAACCATCAAACAATCATCAAATGCTTCCTTTGAATGCCATAAACATAATCATAAAGTTGGCAAATAAACTGGAAAAAAAGTCAAAAAAAATGTACCCTCAAAGGTACCGCAGTCTACAAAATACCAATCCATCCAAACAATCTCCAAATGCTTCCTTTGCAATGCCCTAAACATAATCATAAAAGTTGGCAAAAAAAAAAAACTAAAAAATCAAAATGGTGCACCCTCCAAAGAGGTACAATAAGTCTGGCAAAATACCCAGAATCCATCCAAACATCAAATGCTTCCATTGAGATGCCTAAACATAATCTCATAAGGTAAAATAAAGCGAAAAAAAAAATGATCTACTCCTCCAAAGAGGTACAGTGTACATATGCAAAATAACCACCCAAAATCACCCATAAACATAAAATCATAAGTTGGCAAAATAAAGGGAAAAAGTCAAAATGGTCTGTACCTCCAAAGAGGCCACGTACAGATGCAAAATAACCACCCTAAATCACCCAAACTCCCCATCAAATGCTTCCTTTAATGCCCTAAACATAATCATAAGAAGAAAATAAAAAAAAAAGTCAAAATGGTCTCACTCCAAAGAGTACACAGAGTACATGCAAAATACCCACCCAAAATCAAACCGCTCCAAATGCTTCCATTATAATCTAAACATAATCATAAGAAATTGGCAAAAAACTGAAAAAAATATTCTCCAAAGAGGTACAGAGTATAGATGCAAAATAACCACCCAAAATCACCCAACCGCCATCAAATGCTTCTAAATGCCCTATACATAATCATAAAGTTGACAAAATAAACTGGAAAAAAAGGTCAAAAATGATCTGTACCCTCCAAAGAGGTACATAGAGTACATATGTAAAATACCCACCCAAAATCACCCAAACTGCCATCAAATGCTTCCTTTGCAATGCCCTAAACATAATCATAAGAAGTTGGCAAAATAAATGGAAAAAAGGTCTGTCTCCAAAAGAGGTACAGAGAGTACAAATGCAAAATAATCACCCAAAATCACCCAAACTGCCATCAAATGCTTCCTTTGGAATGCCCTAAATATAATCATAAGAGTTGGCAAAATAAAAAAAAAAATTGTCAAAATGGTATACCTCCAAAGAGGTACAGAGTACGATGCAAAATACCCACCCAAAACCACCTAAATCGCCTCAAATGCTTCCATTATAATGCCCTAAACACATAATCATAAGAAATTGGCAAAAAAATTGGAAAAAAGCAAAATGATCTCTCTAAAGAGGTACAGTACGATGTAAAATACCACCCGTGAAACCACCCAAACTTTCTCCAAATGCTTTTCAGAATGCCCTATACATAATCATAAGTTAGCAAAAAAAAAAAAAAAAGGTCAAAATGATTTGTACCTCCAAAGAGGTATACAGTAAATACTGCAAATACCACCAAACTTCCTCCAAATGCTTACATTATAATGCCCTAAACATAATCATAAGAAATTGGCAAAAAAGCGGAAAAAAGTTAAAATGATTTGTACCTCCCAAAGAGGTACACAGTACGATGCAAAAATACCACCCAATTTTCCAAACTTCCTCCAAATGCTTCCATTGCAATGCTATACATAATCATAAGACGTTGATAAAATAAACTAGAAAAGGTCAAAAATGATTCTCCAAAGAGGTTGGTACGATGCAAAATACCACCCAAAACCATCCAAACTGCCATCAAATGCTTCCATTTGAATATAATGAACATAATCTCAAGAAACAAAGGAACTGGTAAAAGAGTACCCTCAGAGGTGCGAGAGTACAGATACAAAATAACATAAAAAATAGCCAATCTTTCACCGGACGTGAGAAGAACGAGTAAACCCTAAATTCATTCAAGTGAATGCATGTAAATACCTCATGTAGTCACCTACAATCAATTTATGATTTTCTATATCACGAAGGACGTGCCCATTGAGAGCGGAGCTGGTGAGAAAAAAGAAAGCCCTAAACTGCTTCGTACTTGACGAGGAATGTCAACGCCTATTTTCTCGCTTCTTCGCTTTTGAACGCTTACGGCTGGTCGACAGGGAAATGTATTTAATGCGACGCCATCGACGCATCCGTCGGGGGGAAATGTCTTTACAAGACCGCCCATTATCTTGTCGCCTGCTAATCGCTAAAACGGAAAAAGCGGGACACATTGGATTGAGTTCTGACGTAAAGCTACGGGACTCACGATATTTTTCTTGGAAGAGCAAGAGATCACGCTTTTTTTATTATTATTCATATAATAATCTAACCATTATAGGGATAATAATAAAAAAAGTGAGCATATTTTTTTTTAGATAAACTCTAATAAACACCGGCCCAATATAAAAGATATTATTCATTAATACTTTGACTACGCTTAACAATATCAAAATTTAACATGTTTAAAAGTTGAAAGAAATGAAGATAATTGGGATAAATTTAAAATATATATATATATATATATATATATATATATATATATATATATATATATATATATATATATATATATATATATATAGATTAGGGCATCATATGTTTTTTGTTCAGACAAACCAAGCTCAGAGAGAGAAACAGAAAATCTCATTTTATTTTTTGGGAAGAACTATGAAGATGGAGAACGAATTTAGAAGTTATGACCATGATGATATTGCGACCAATTTAGCGGATGATGTATTAAATAAAAATACACCGGTAAATTTTCTAAACCGTTCTATATGGATAATTTTTTTAGGGTTTATTAGTGATATTCTTTGAAATTCTTTTATTTAATGTATATTTTACAGTAGAGTTCTTACAAGAGGACTTTGCTTGTTTTAAGAACTGTTTTGCATTTGTACTCTCTGTACTCTCATGAGAGTACAACCCATTTTATCTTTTTTTTTTTCATATTTTTGACCCTCTTTGGATATAATATGTTTAGTAGATGACATTACAACCTGTTTGGAAGCTATTTGGTTGATTTTTATGGCAAATTTGCATGTGTACTCTTTGTACTCTCATGAGAGTAGAGATTATTTTTTTAATTTTTGTAGATTTTTTGGCTTGTTTGGAGAGAATATGTTTACTAGATTATATTAGAAGCAATTCTGAGGATGATTGGTTGGTTTTGGTGGCAGATTTGCAAGTCTACTCTAATACTCTCATGAGAGTACACCCTATTTTTTTTTTCAAATTTTATAGCCTGTTTGGAGAGAATATGTTTAATAGATTCAATTAGAAGCAATTTGGAGGTGATTTCGTTTGAGGCAAATTTACTCTCAGAGACATTTTCTCATATTTTTTCAGCTCTTTTGGCTTGTTTGGAGAGAATATGTTTAATAGATTCTATTAGAAGCAATTTGGAGGCTGATTGGTTGGTTTTGGAGGTAGATTTATATGTGTACTCTCTGTTCTCTCATGAGAGTACACCCCATTTTCTCATTTTTTTCCAAAGTTTTTGGACTATTTGGAGAGAATATGTTTAATAGATTCCATTAGAAGTAATTTGGAGGTTGATTAATTAGTTTTTAGGGGAGATTTGCATCTGTCTCTCTGTACTCTCATGAGAGTACAGAGCATTTTCTCATTTTTTCTAGTTTCTTTGGCCTGATTGAAGAGAATATGTTTATTAGATTCTATTAAAAATAATTTGGAGGCTGATTGGTTGATTTTTAGGGGTGTTTTGCATCTGCACTCTCATGAGAGTACACCCCATTTTCTCATTTTTTTTCACTTTTTTGTACTGTTTGGAGAGAATTTGTTTAATATATTTCATTAGAAGCAATTTGGAGGCTCATTTGGAGTTTTAGGTCGATTTTGCATTTATACTCTATACTCTCAAGAGTACACCTCATTTTCTTTCATTTTTTTTTTTGGCCTGTTTGGAGAGAATATGTTTATTAGATTCCATTAAAAATAATTTGGAGATTGATTGGTTAGTTTTAGGGTCAGATTTGCATGTGTACTCTCTGTACTATCATGAGAGTACACCCCATTTTCTCATTTTTTTTCCAATTTCTTTAGTCTGTTTGGAGAGAATATATTTATTAGATTCCATTAGAAGTAATTTGGAGGCTGATTGGTTAGTTTTGTGGTTAGATTTGCATGTGTACTCTCTATACTCTCATGAGGGTATAGAGTATTTTGACATTTTTTTCTAGTTCCTTTGGCTCGTTTGGAGAGAATATATTTTTTAGATTCGATTATAAGTAATTTGGAGGCTGATTGGTTTATTTTTAGGAGAGATTTGCATGTACTCTGACTTTAGAGTCACATTTCTTATTTTTAGTTTTGGCCTAGAGATATATTTATATATTTCATTAGAAGCAATTTGGAGGCTGATTGGTTAGTTTTAGGGTCAGATTTGCATGTGTACTCTCTGTACTCTCATAAGAGTACACCCCATTTTCTCATTTTTTTTTAATTTTTTTGGCCTGTTTGAAGAGAATATATTGATTAGATTTCATCAGAAGCAATTTAGAGGTTGATTGGTTGGTTTTAGGGCCAGATTTGTATGTATACTCTCTGTACTCTCATGAGAGTATACATCATTTTCTCATTATTTTTCAGTTTTTTGGGCCTGTTTGGAGATAATATATTTATTAGATTTTATTAAAAGTAATTTGAGGCTTAATTGGTTTTTTAGATTTACATATGTACTCTTGTCTCATGAGTACACATAGATTTTCATTTTTTTCAATTTCTTTGGCATGTTTAGAGATAATATGTTTTAGATTTCATTAAAAGCAATTTACTATTAATTATTTAAGATTTGTATGTGTACTCATTCTGAGAGTCTGAGTATTTCTCATTTTTTTAATTTTTTTTGCTGTTTAATATATTTATTAGATTCCATTAAGTAATTTGATGGTTGGTTTAGTTATTTGCATGTGTGTACTCTCATGAGTACACCACATTTCATTTTTATTCTTTGGTTTGTTTGGAGAAAATATGTTTATTAGATTTCATTATAAGCAATTTGGAGGCTAATTGGTTGATTTTTAGGGGAGATTTGCATCTGTACTCTTTGTACTCTCACGAGAGTATAAAATATTTTCTTATTTTTGAGCTATTTTGCATGTGACATATTTGTGTTTGCTTGGTGAATGGTAAATGGCATGATGATGAAGCCGTGATGTCAATGATAAATGTGGAAAACTCATTTCATTCAATGAAACGAGGTATGTATATCTGATTATGCACATCAAACTATTGAGTGTTACGAAGGATCATACTAGTATTGGCCAAACTAGAAATTGAAATCAAAAGATTTTTATGTGCAAAAAAAGGTTAAGAAAGGCGCAATCTAAACTCTTAAATTCTAGAAAATATATATGAGAGTTTTGTCCACCATGATTAGATTTTCTGATTTAGATTTGGAAGGTTAAAAATATAAAAGAATCATTGGCAAAGCGGGTGGTACATCTTCTTAGATCATACGAGCATCGGTAGGAATTAGAAGGCATTTTGTTGAAGAGTGATAAAAATAGAGATACAATTTCATAGAGAAGATCGAGGAATTTGATAGATTAATACAATTGTTCAAGGAAAGACAAGCGGATGATGGGATGTTTGCATGAGATGTCCAAGTTGATGAGTCGGTGCTTGTTAGTATTTTTTTTGGAGGCTCAAAGATATAATATGATTATTTTGGAGATGTCATAATTTTTGATACAAGCTCGATCAATAAATATAATCTTATGTGCTTTGTTGGAGTGAATCATCATGGCAAATTATCTTATAGTATCCTTTCATAGAAGAGACAATTAGTCATTCACATGGCTATTCAAAATATTTCTCCGATTAATGAGTGAAGACATCCTATAACAATATTCACTGATCAAGATCAGGAATGGCGAGACCTATCGAAATTATATTAATGCATACTTGGCATAGGTTGTGTCAATGACATATATCGAAGAAAACTTCTTCAAAAGTACACTACTTTAATAGTAATAAGATAGTGCAAAGTCTATTCTATACTTGCATGAGCATGTGTGACTCAGAGAGTTTGAGAGCAAGCTTGGTCTACTATGCTAGATGAGAAATTTGCACGATCATGCTTGGTCAGAGCTTTATAAAATTAGATGCAAGTGGTCCACCACATTCAGAAACTCTCATTATGGAATCTTGTCCCAGCATTAGTGAGTCCACGAATAATATATATCATGGAATCTATAAACCAATAAGTTCAATCACAGATTATTTCTTGGGATTGGAGAAGGTTATCAACACATGGTGTCGGAATGAACATGATGAAAATTTCAAGTCGACCATAATTGTTCTATTGTTAAGACTAGTAATTCTATAAACACCATGTTTTACACAAGAAAGCTTTATAAAATATTTGAGGAAGAATTTTTGCATGAGTTGGAGGATTAGCGCAAATATATTATGACAATCCCATGGAGTATTTGGTGAGAAACTTAGAGAATAAATATGCTTAAAACATGGTATTCATTTGACAAGACATGCCTAAATGTAACTTGTAGTTGTAAAAAATTTGAAATGATGATTATTTTGTACTACATGAGTTCTTAAAGTATCTTCTCATACGATGGTCAACCAGAGCAAATATGGATATCTACTTTGATAGTTCTTACAGGAACTTAAAAGATGTGCAAGGTAATGATGGAAATGAACTGATTATTTTTGAACCACATTCGATATGCATATCAAATAAGCACCGAGGCATAATAAGATAGCTAAGTATATGCTTGGATCCTTAAAAAACTATCGATAATGTCAACTCTATATTATGTGAATTCACATCGAAACATAAAGAAGAAGAAGTCAACCACTAGATAAAGGAAATGACATCTTAAAGGATCTAATTAGCGACCAAAGGGTGTTTCAAATGCAAGGTTTAAGGGATATTGAGAGAACCAAGAAAGCCAGAGTAATTTTCTATTTGCCTCACGAAGTTATAGTATTTACATATATTTTTAACTTTAAACCATTATTTTTTATTCTGAGAGACCAAAGAACAATCTTCGACTCTACATACATTAATATCGATTACAATTATAATTACATCATTATAATCATTTCTGTAAGAGTAAAGAGATTCCTTGATTTCTTTTACTTAACATAGGCACAGCTCCTCTAGGGATTCATTAAGACATTGTTAGAGACACATACTTTTTTTTCCTGTTTGTGATTATCTCTCGAAAGTCAATCAAACAATACTACTAAATGAACTATGGTTCAATTTCTTTTTTTAAACTTTAAGAAGATTAATTTATGAATGACTCATTATATCGATAATTACTCTGTTCTCCTCTTTAAGATTTCTAAAAAATCTAGATAATCATTAAGCTTTTTGAAATGATCGAAATTAAATGATCTAATTAGTTTGAGATGTGCGACAACAAGAGCATAGAGAGCTAAATGACTTCAATGCCTATGGTCATTACCTATTAGCCTATTATTGTGTGCTGATGAAGGTTAATTTAGAGCAATAAGTAGATGTAATAATGATGATGCCAAAATGAATAAGTTAGGAACATTATGTCTTTGTAACAATACTTTGTAGCTTTTAAGCTGTAATCTGAATTTGTTCCATTAGATATGTTGTGCTTCTCCTTTCTACTTTCGGTTTGTAGCATTATGTATGTGAATGAGAATAATGGTTTATTAATGCATCTGGTTTGATATAATCAAGTATCATTTAGTAATGATTTTGTGTGATGATTTTTTTTTTGCTATTATTTTGCATTATTATAATTAAGGTTCATTAATTTGTGAAGGAAGATGAGAATCATGTTAAATAAATTAATTAATGACCAATTTCCTTCTATTCCATCCATTTTTGCTTGTTTCTTCCTCCATTTATTTATTTACTTTTGGTTTATTTTGTCTTGCTACATCCATTGATGTCATGGATTACTCATTGTTGGTTGGTGTTGATGGGGAAAAAAAAATTATGAATCATCGATTACATGAGGCAATTTTTTTTATCTTTCTTCCAATTTGATTATCTGTATATTTTGGCTTGACATAGAACATCAAGCGTGCAAGGTGCTGTCTTGAGGTCCACATTTATTCACTCATTTTTTTGTTGCTTGTTTATTTCTCTATGAAGGATGTACAATGTTTTCCAACTGCTCAATAGAAAGATGAAAGAATTATTTTAATCAATTTGGGTATTTTTTCATGAAAAGTTCTTTAAATATATCAAATCATTATGTTTTAAATTTTATTTTTTATACTATATGTCTAATATTTTCTCAGGTGTTTATAACAATGTGTGCTATATCATATGAAAATAAAATGTGTTAGTTTTTCATTCTTACACGTTCTTCTACAATAAATTGGGTAATTTGTAATTCCTTTGTTTCAATTTTTAGGTAGATGATGATGAAGGCTTAATTATGTAAGTGATGATGTTGAATCAGAGTCATTGAACTCACATTAAATAGTTTTAGAGAGAGAGAAGAGAGAGAGAGAGAGAGAGAGAGAGAGAGAGTATATTGAATTGTGTAATTTCTTATCAATCTTTGATCCTTTTTTTACAGATTTCGGTTGATATTGTTTGTGTTACATGATCAGTCAAATGTACAAAATTAAAAAAAATTTAAAAGGAATCGTGTAACTCTTGATGTGGTTGATTCTCAAATTCTACTTGGGGTGTTCTAATGATTAAATAAATAGGTTCGATTTGAGTTAACAATATTCAATTGGTAAATCTTAGTTAAGATTGAGACATCCTCATGAAGAAAAATAAGCTTATCAAAGTAGACAATTGTGCAAAAATATACAATTTAAGAAAACTAAAACTAAGCCAAGATTAAAAAAAACTATTAAGATCAATAAATACACTTTATAAGCAAGAAAACTATTATTTGTTGGTAAGAATGAAGAATAATATTGTGACCATTTTGTTAGTGCTATGTAACCTTGTTATGAAATGAATAAAGCTATATTTTTTAATATACTAAAGGTCATTTAAATTATTTTTATTTTTAATCTTTTTTTTTATTTATATTTTGATTTAAAATAAATTATATTCGATAATAATTATTTCAAAACTAATCAAAATATCTAAAATTATTTTGAATATTTCTATAAATAATATTCTTTATTTTAAAACAAAACTAAAATATTTTTTAAAACATATTAAATAAAAATATTTGTAAAATAACATAAAATGACTTATAAAATAAAAATAAAGTAATCCCTAACATGCACTAAGCCATAAAATTAGAACAATTTAAGTTAATTAAAGTTAATAGATAATTTAACATTCCATAATGATTTTTTTTTAAATTTTATTGTGTACATTATTTATTCAAAATTATTAAATTTTGTAATAAATTTAACTCAATAAACCTTTATCTTAATTTATCAAACAATATTTTAAAAAAAATGTAATTTTGAGCTTCATATCATTGTTTATTGTGATTATTTCACTTTCAAAATTTTTTGAATGATTTCAACATTTTAGATTATTTAGATTTTTTTATTATATTTATTTGATATTTTAGCTATTGTAAAATCATATTAGTTATTAGTAATAATAAAATAATAAAATAAATTCTCATGTGGTCATAACATAATAGACAATAACTTTGATATATTGATTACAATCATAATAATCTGATCTATCAAAAGAATCTAGAGAACATTAAAAAGCTAATATTAATAAAACATAATATATTTTTCTCCAAAACAAAAATTTGATAAAAAAAATGAGAAAATAATCTATACTCTCATGAGAGTACATAGAGTACACATGCAAAGTAGCTAAAAAAAAAGCTAAAATTCATGCTCCAAATAGCTTATGATGGAATGTAATAAATATATTCTCTCCAAACATGCTAGAAAAATTGAAAAAAAAGGAAAATAATTTGTACTCTTAGGAGAGTACAGAGAGTACACTTGAAAAATAGCTCAAAAAAGTTAATATTCAGGCTCCAAACAATATGTAATGGAATATAGTAAACATATTATTTTCAAACAAGCTGGAAGAAATTGTGAAAATTGCTCTCATGAGAGTCTGGATGCAATAATCAAAAAAAACCCATTAGCCTCAAATTGCTTAAAATGATTTGTAGAAACATATTCTCTCCAATAGAGAATAAGTGAAAATAATGAGTTAATAGTTACTCTCAGAGAGTATAGAGTACAAGTAAAATAACACAAAAGAGCTAATATTCAGGCTCCAATCAACCTGTAATGGAATCCAGTAAATATATTCTTTCCAAATAGGCCAAAAAAATGGAAAAAATGTGAAATTAGTCTGTACTCTCATGAGTACAAAATCTGATGCACTAGATCATTATTTATAGCGAAAGTAAAGTAGTCAACTTGATACAATCTCTGACATGCTAGATGAACTTTTTCTTTCCGTAATATTTAATATAACTCTATAAAGTGAAGAGAAAGTTTATAATTAGTGTCAATAAAATAGGAATGGATGTATTATCAAAGTTAAGAGTACACATACAAATCTACTCAAAAAAATTACCCATCAGCCTCCAAATTTCTTTAAATAATATGTAATAAATATATCTTTTTCAAATAGGCCAAAGATACTGAAAAAATGTGAAAATGCTCTGTACTCTCATGAGAGTACATAGAGTATACATGTCAATCTACCTCAAAAATCAACCAATCAGCCTCCAAATTGCTTCTAATAGAATGCAATAAACATATTCTCTCCAAACATGCCAAAATATAAAAAAAAAAATAGTACTCATGAGAGTCAGAGAGAGTACACATAAAATCTCCAAAACTAACCAATCAGCCTCCAAATTTCTTCTAATGGAATCTAATAAATATATTCTCTCCAAATAGGGCAAAAACTCTGGACAAAAATGTGTAAATGTTATGTACTCTCATGAGAATACATAGAGTACACCTGATAATCTGCCTCCAAAACCAACCAATCAGCCTCCAAATTACTTCTAATAGAATGTAATAAATATAATCTCTCCAAATAGGCCAAAAAATATAGAAATAAATGAGAAAATGATTTGTACTCTCATGAGAGTACAAAGAGTACACATGTCAATCTACCCCAAAACCAACCAATCAACATCCAAATTACTTCTAATGGAATCTAATAAGCATAATCTCTCCAAATAGGCCAAAAACACTGGACAAAAATGTGTAAATGCTCTGTACTCTCATGAGAGTATAGAGAGTACACATATCAATCTACCTCTAAAACCAATCAATCAATCAAATTTTTTAATGGAATGTAATAAACATATTCTCCATATCAAAAACTGAAGAAAATGTGAAAATGGAGTGTACTCTCATGAGAGTATAGATAGTACACATGTAAATCTACCTCCAAAAAAACCAATCAGCCTCCAAATTACTTCTAATGGAATCTAGTACATAATTTCTCTCCAAACAGGCCAAAAACATTGAACAAAAATGTGAAAAATACTCTGTACTCTCATGTGAGTACAAAGAGTACACATATCAATCTACCTCCAAAACCAAGCCCAAATTCTTTGGAATCTAATAAACATATTCTCTCCAAACAGGCCAAAATAATTAGAAAAAAAAATATGAAAATGGGATGTACTCTCATGAGAGTATAGAGAGTACACATGATCTACCTCCAAAATTAACCAATCAGCCTCCAAATTACTTCTAATAGAATCTAGTACACAATTTCTGTCCAAACAAGCCAAAAAATCTAGAAAATATTATGAAAATACTCTGTACTCTCATAAGAGTACATAGAATACAGATGTAAATTTGACCAAAACCATCCAATCAGCCTCAAATTACTTCTAATAGAATCTAATAAATATATTCTCTCCAAATAGGTCAAATAAACTGAAAAAAAATGAGAAAAATGCTATGTACTCTTAAGAGAGTATAGATGTAAATTTCTACTAAAAATTGACCAATTAGCCTCCAAATTACTTCTAATAGAATCTAATAAACATATTATCTCCAACCAAGCAAAAAAAATTGAAAAAAAAAATGACAAAATGCTCTGTACTCTCATGAGAGTATAGAGAGTACAGATGCAAATCTCTCCTAAAAACTAACCAATCAGCCTCCAAATATCTTCTAATGGAATTTAATAAACATATTCTGTCAAAACAGGCCAAAGAAATTGGAAAAAAAAATGAGAAAATGCTACGTACTCTCATGAGTATAGAATCAAATCTCCAAAATTAACCAATCTAATACAAATTGCTTCTAATGGAATCTAATAGATATATTCTCTCCAAACAGGCCAAAGAAATTTAAAAAAATGTCAAAATACTTTGTACTCTCATGAGAGTATAGAGAGTACACATACAAATCTGATCCCAAAACCAACCAATCAGCCTTCAAATTGCTTCTAATGGAATCTAATAAATATATTCTCTCCAAACAGGCTAAAGAAACTGGAAAAAAATGACAAAATACTCTATACTCTAATGAGAGTACAGAGAGTACACATATAAATCTGACCCCAAAACCAATCAATCAGCCTTCAAATTGCTTCTAATAGAATCTAGTAAACATATTCTCTCCAAATAGGCCAAAGAAATTGAAAAAAATGACAAAATGCTCGATACTCTCACTACACATGCAAATCTGACCCCAAAATCAACCAATCAATGTCCAAATTACTTCTAATAGAATCTAATAAACATATTCTCTCCAAACAGTTCAAAGAAATTAGAAAAAAATGACAAAATGCTCTGTACTCTCATGAGAGTACAGAGAGTACACATATAAATCTGACCCCAAAACCAACCAATTAGCTCCAAATTACTTCTAAAAGAATCTAATAAATATATTTTAAAAGTTTGAAAGAAATGAGAGAATGAGGTATACTTTCAAGAGAATACAATGAGTACACATGCAAAATAATCCTAAAAACTAACCAATAACCATTCAATTTGCTTATAATGCCATGTACTTAACATATTATATCGAAATAATGTCAGAAATCTTAAAAAAATGACAAAATGGGTTGCACTCTAATGAGAATATAGAGAGTACACAAGCAAAATTGAAGCAAATAGCCATCA